>CABHPP010096427.1:0-18984 GCA_902168425.1 Peromyscus attwateri | reverse complement strand
CACACACACACACACACACACACACACACACACACACACACACACAATTGCTATAATATTTTTGCTGGCCAACGCATTACAAGATAGTATTTTAAAATGAGGTTTGGTTTGTTTTGCCTATTCACTATTCATATAGAGAATTTTTTCATGTATTAATTAGACATTAGAATTATTTTGTGTGGCAAGGTGTGTGTGGTGAAGTCCTTAGTTCTTTTTTACATCCAAGTACGTACTTCATGATGCTGCAATGCAGGGGTGTCATCATCTTTTCAGACCACCAGCTCCCTGTCAGAATTTAGATTTTCAGGGTGTTTTTCACATGATGTATGTCCTTTGACACTGTTGATTAATAAAATAGCTATTGTGTTCACAAAATCTGTCATAGTTCCTTTCACAAAAACAAAAAACAAAACAAAACCAAAAAAAAAAAAAAACCACAAACAGATTTGCTTTAGCTTCTGCCATTCAGAGGTTGATTTGAGGTTAACACCAAGTGCACTGTCACAGACAAGAGACCCCTGACCCTGTATGAACACTAATTTAGTTTGCAGATAAAACTCACTAAAAGTAGTTTAACTTTAGAATGTATATTTTATCCATGTTTATTAAAACAAAGAAAGAAACAACAACAATAACAAAAACCTGCAGGATAGGAAAGATGGCTCAGCATTCAAGAGAACTTGCTGCTCCTCCATATGACTACGCTTTATTTCTCAGCACCAGTATGGTGGCTTACAGTGGTTATCCTTCACATTTTTTTTCCTTTTCCTTGGCATCAGGTACCTCCATCTTCCATAGGCTCCTGGAATGCATACAGTGCTCTTACATACTTTTAGACAGTGCTCTTACATACATTCAGTCTGTGAAGGTTCAAATAAAAACGGATCCCTTAGGGTCATGCACTTGAATGCTTAGTCATGAGGAAATGGAACCCTTTGATAGGATTAGTAGGGCTAGGAGTTGTGGCCTTGTGGGAGGAAGTGTGTCCCTAGGGGTGGGCTTTGAGGTTTCAAAAGCCCATGCTAGTTCCATCTCCCATTTGTCTACCAAACAGGATGTAGCTCTCAGCTATTGCTCTAGCACTTGGCTGCACGCCACCAAGCTTCCTGCCATGATAGTGGATTAAACTTCTGAATCTGTAAGCAATCCCCCAGTTAAATGCTTTCCTGCATAAGAGTTGGTTTGGTCATGGTGTCTCCTCACAGCAACAGGACTGTGATTAAGACACAGGAAAAACACAGTTATACATAAAATACAATAAATACATCTTATTGATAAGAAAGAACTAAGAATTTGTTTTAAAATGTTCTAGAAGTATTTTATTGAACCCATGGTAACTATTTTAAGAGGGTAGTGTTTTCTTTCAAAGAGTATAGTACATATGATAAGGGTAAAATATGTATAGCTGTACTTTGAATATGTAGTTTCACTTATTACCTGATAATTTTCTGTTTGCAATGAGTTGTCATTGGAATTTACAATTACTTGAGAAAAAGATGTTGATTCTTTCCTCTATGAAAGAATTCAGTGGGTGAAAATCACATCTCACATCTTCCATTTCAGAAGTAGATTCCTCAGAGACAGTGATGGATATATCCATCAAGTGCTTTTAGGACCAGGTGTTTGCTTAGCTTCCCATGTAATTGTATGCTTGTTTTTTTTTCTACTTCGGTGATTTTTCTTTAAGTGCTTTGTCAAGTACCCAATGTAGTTTCAACTTATAGTTGATGCTTGATTATCTCCTGGGAATAAAATGTTATAAGCTACTTGTGAGAAAACTTGATTTTTCAGAGTTTATAGATGTCAATATCTTCCTTACTTGCAATTAAGCCATGTCCTGACATCCAGGCTATTTTTTCAGCTAACAATTTGAGTAAAAGTCAAATTAATTGCTGTCTTTAATCATATATTGTAAATATATGGCCAACCAAATAAATATTTGGATACTTATTTCAATGTAATCTTTTAAAGATTTTTAGTATTCAAGTAAATATTATTATATTGATAAGAAAAGTTATAAAAAATTAATTTTTTCATGTTATGCAGAAACATGGGAAATCTCTACTGGACTGAAAGACACTTCCTCCTTTTCTCTGAAATTATATTTCACCCGGTGGATGACTTTTCAAAATAACTTTTACCCCGCTGTGAAACACAGACTAGCAAACTAAAATCCCTATGCCATGATGGGCTACCGCTTTGGGAGCTGTTGGCTGGTGAGGTCCCACAGATTTCCAAACATTAGATGCCATCGCCAATACTATTAGATACTCTTGAGGACTTCAGAGTAAGATCTTATTGCTATACACACCACACACTTGAGTTGTAGAACATGCACAAATCAAACTGGTACTCACCTGGAGTCCTCATTCCTATTTGGCTCACTTTTATAATACCAGAAGATGCTATATGTGCTACCAGAGCAGAAAACTTAGTCAGCTGTGAGCACAGTGAGTTACTGTGATGGCTAGCCTCATACATAGGCCCATTGATGCAATGGTGGCACTAATGCTAGGGGAGTAAATATTTTCTGGTTGTATTTAAGGCCTGGTATACAATATGACACTAGTACTTGGTATCACTATTGAGGTAAAGAATCTGTGCCTAGGTTATATCACTCATATTCTGGTAAAATGGACATAATAGTAAAGAGGTTCTCAATGACTTATCATTATGGCCATAGATTATTGTATCACTCAACCCTCATCAGAGAAAATTATTTTGTGGTAGTAGATAGTTAACCCACAACTGGCCAACGTGCAGAAAATGAATGACTAGAATGCTTACCAGGAAAGGTGATACACACACACACACACACACACACACACACACACATATATATATATATATACATATATATATGTGGTTTTTTGTTTGTTTGTTTGTTTTTTGTTTTGTTGTGTTTTTTTTTTTGAGACAGGGTTTTTCTGTATAGCTTTGTACCTTCCCTGGAACTCACTCTGTAGCCGAGGCTGGCCTTGAACTCACAGAGATCTGCCTGCCTCTGTCTCCTATTTGCTGGGATTAAAGGCGTGCACCACTACCACCTGGTGTATATATGAGTTTTTATTGCTGTGGACAGATACCATGACCAAGGCAACTCGTATAAAGAAAACATTTCATTGGGTGGTTTGCTTGTAGTTTCAGAGGTTCAGTCTATTATCATGGTGGGGAATATGGCAGCCCGCAGGCAGACCTGGTGCTGGGAATGAGAATCCTACATCTTGACTCAGAGGCAAAGGAAATAGACTGACAGTCACACTAATGGAAGCTTGAACAAAAGAGGCCTAAAAGCCTGTGCCCACAGTGATATACTTCCTCCAACAAGGCCACACCTCCTAATAGTGTCATGCTCTTTGAAGGCCATTTTCTTTCAAACTACCATGTTCTACTCCCTGGCCACCAAAGACTTCTAGCCATATCATAATGCAAAATGCCTTTAGTCAAACTTCAAAAAACTTCATAGTCTATCACAGTCTCAACCATGTTTAAAATTCCAAGGTTTGAAGTCTCTTCTGATGTTCATGCAATCTTTTAACTGTAATTCCCTATAAAAACAAGATAAAAAATAGATCACATACTTCCAATACATAATGGCACAGAATATACATTATCATTCCAAAATGTAAGGAAGGGAGCAAAATCAGGAAATATTGGACCAAACCAAGCTGGGCAAACTCCAAAATCTGCATCTAAGTTTCTGTTTTCAAAATGCTCTCCACATCTCGAACTCTGTTCAGCTTTGTTGAGTGCAATACACTTCTTTCTCTTGGTCTGTTTCCACTCCCTTTTAGCAGCTCTCTTCAGCATGTATTCCATGACTCTGGCATCTCTAACATCTAGTGTTCTCCAAGGCAATTCAGGCTTCAACTCCACACCTTCACACAATGGCCTCTCTACTAGACCTCCATTCAGGGATTCCCCTGACACATGCCTGGCTTCAGTCGCTTTCTTTAGGCATGTAAATAAATTCCATAACCCATTTCTTCTATCCTTAACTCTAAAGCCAGAACAATGTGGCCCAAGCTGCCAAACTCTGCTATTGAATGGGGCTGGAACATGGCCCCCTTGCTTAATTACATGTTCCCCACCTTTTTGTTTTCCTTCAGTGTCTAAGCTTGGTTGACCTTGAACTTGCTCTTTAGTTCAGACTGGCCTCAATCTCAGAGATATGCCAGCCTCTACCTTCCCAGGGCTGGGATTAAAGAGGTGCGCCACCACACTTAACTCAAAACTTTTCTTTAATTCCTTTTTGCAAGTTGGAATCTGCACTGAGGTCACTACTCCCTTTACTCCATTTCTTAATCTGTTTATCTCCTTGGACAAAGAATTTAGCTCAATTCTGCCTTCTGGTCCTCTTTTTCTCCTCAAATACTTGTCCTTGCTCAGCTTGCTTTTTCATTATATATCTTTATTAGAGTTACCACTAATACCTACATGACAGAGTCTATACTAGGCTGTTTTGAGATTTCTTCTACCAATGCAATTAATCCAAAATTCTTCACTTTAGCCTCAGGCAGACTCTTTGGGCAAGGGCCATATGCCACTACTTTCATTACCAAAATATCACAAGAATGATCTATAGGCAATGTACTAAAATTCTTCTCTGAAACCCTTGGCGTGAGCTCCTAATAGTTCAAATAACCCTTATCACCACTGTCTTCTATGCTTCTACTAGTACAGATCATTAAGCAATGCTTAAAGCATTCCACTTCTTTCCATATCCAAAGTATCAAAGTCTACATTCCTCCAAACAAACACATAGTCAGGCCTGTCACAGTAATACCCTAGTCCCTGGTACCAACTTGTCTTAGTCAGGGTTTATATTGCTGTGAAGAAACACCATGACCACCGCAACTCTCATTTTTAAAAAATCCTTTTTATTGAGGTGGTTCACTTACAGTTTCAGAGGTTCAGTCTGTTATCATCATGGTGGGGAGCATGGCTGCAGGCAGGTAGATGTGGTACTTGAGCTGAGAGTCCTATATCTTGACTCAGAGACAACAGAAAGTAGACTGACAGTTACATTGAGGGAAGCTTGAGCAAAATGGCCCTCAAAGCCTGCCCCTGCAGTGACATGTTTTTCCTAACAAGGCCAACCTCTTAAGGGTGTCATTTCCTTTGGGGGCCATTTGCTTTCAAACCACCACTTTTGGGCATGATTGTGGAAAGACTTTGGAAACTTGAGCTAGAAGAGTCATTGAGTATTGAAAGCTCAGTGGGATGTTCTTTAGTAACTTGGAAGATAAGAATATTGAGAGGAGTGCAGAGGATGGAGGCCTAGCTTGCAAAATTTCAGAGGGAAGTTTAAAAATTCTATCATGGCCATTTGTTATTTTGAATTAAGATCCTGTTGTTCTGTTTAGTTTGGGCTTAAGAATCAGCTGTGATTAACAAGATACCAGGACTACTAAAGCAAAACTTTGCTTTGTTGGGATACTTGATGTTAGTCAGCTGGAGCTAAGAAATTCGCAGTGATTAAGAAGCAACAAGCGCCGGGCGTTGGTGGCGCACGCCTTTAATCCCAGCACTCGGGAGGCAGAGGCAGGCGGATCTCTGTGAGTTCGAGGCCAGCCTGGGCTACCAAGTGAGCTCCAGGAAAGGCGCAAAGCTACACAGAGAAACCCTGTCTCGAAAAACCAAAAAAAAAAAAAAAAAAAGAAGAAGAAGAAGCAACAAGCATCACTGAGGTGAAATCTTCTGGGAAGTGTTTCCTGAGAGCACACAGAAACTGTTTTCCAGAGCAGCCAAGGTTGTAGATCCTGTTAGCAGCAAGATTTGGTAGTATGAAAGTGTCACCCAGGTGGTCATGGTTTTGAAGGCATGAAGGTGTCATGGAGAGCAGATGAGGCTTGGCATTGTGAGAGGCCATTGCTTAAGGTGCACCCTCAGTGGCAGTTGAAGGCCCGGGACGGGAGTGTTCATGTAAAGAAGATGAGGCTGGGCACCATGAGGAGAACCTATGAGATGCTGTTGGTGAAAGTGCAGCCCAATTGCAGCAGAAGACCCCAGAGAAGTGACCCAAGCTATTTGGAGGAGTCCAGAAGTTTGTGAGTGGGTCCCAGATATTGGACAGTTGTAATTTCCTTTTGCTTTGAGTCGATTTTGACCGTGCCCCGAGTCTTCCCTCTGGAAGTAAGAATGTGTTTTACTGGAGCCCATAGTTGAGAGACTTTGCATTTTAAAATACTTTGGATTTTAAGAGATTGGTTATTTTAAAGGGACTAAAATTTTAATGTGTTTGAATTGTAAAGACTGCAACTTTTAACATTATTTAAGATCTTGGGGATGAATAAGAAAGGAAGTGTTATTGCTTAATAGTGACATGTTTGTGTGTCAAGTGGACAAGAAGTCATTTGTACTGGGTGGTTTTTGTGTGTCAATGTGACACAAACTATAGAGTCATCTGTTGTATGATATTCTGTTTGTGTTCTGATAAATAAAGCTTGCCTGAAGAGCAGAGGGTGGAGCTACTCAATAGTTAACTAGAGAGGTCTGGAGGTCTGTACAGACAGGAGACAGGGAGGGATGCGGCTTGGTGGAAAGAGGAAGGGTTAAGGCGGGGCAGAGACAGAAGCTCAGCCCCTTTTCCTCTAAGGAGTCAGAGAGGTAAGAGATGACTATGGCTGCTCCTTTGCTTCTCTGATCTTTCAGCTTTTACCCTGATAAAAACTCTGGGTTCTTATTAGTAAGGCCAATTAGGATTGTGCTACATCTGGTGCCCAACATGGGCATATAGTTTTTCTATGTCAGTTATAACCTTCTCTTTTTATTTTAGACAAAAAGGGGGAAATGTGATATTTTGTTTGTGTTCTCACAAATAAAGCTTGCCTGGAAATCAGAGAGTAGAGCTATCCACTAGTTAACCATAGAGGCCAGGCAGTGGTGGCACATACCTTTAATTCCAACACTTGGGATTAGGAAGTAGGAAGATCAGGAGTTCAAAGTCATGTGGGCTACAGAAGACTGAACCAATCTGAAAGAGAAACAGAGCTAGGCAATGTTGATGCACACCTTTAATTCAAGCACTAGGGAGGTGGAGACAGGAATATAAGGTGGGTGGAGACAGGATCTTGGCATCCCATGCCTATTCAGTCTGAAGATTATCATAAAGACAGGATGCCACATTTGGTCTGAGATTATGTAAGGTAAAAGTGACTGTGGCTGTTGCTCTGCTTCTCTGATCTTTCAGGCAAGCTTTATTTGTCAGAACACAAACAGAATATCGTACAACAGTCATCAGAAGAAGGAGCCTCAGCTGAGAAAATGCCTTATTGAGATTCAGCTGTAAGACATTTTCTCATTTAATGATCAATGTGGTAGGGACCAGCCCATGATGGGTAGTATCATCCCTGGACTGCTGGTCCTGGGTTCTGTAAGAATCACGCCCCCACCTGAGGAGCAATTGACAATTGAGTAATTGTTGGAGGAAAGTCCTTTTTTTTAAGGGTGTGACCTCATGTAGGTTGATCACAATCTATTGGGTGACTATACCCAAGAATATATGGCCATCACAAATTGCACTTGAGGAAAAAAGTCGTGTGGGTAGGGAACACATTTGGATCTGGTTTGGACCAATAGAGAGTGATCAAAATATAATTCATGAAATTTTCAAAGAACTTATTTAAAATGTACATTTGTAATTATGTGTTTCATCTTAAATAAATGACTGATATCATTGCAGTAAGCACATTTGCTCACTCAGAATTCTGAACTCCTTTATGTTTTCTTGTTGGATAGAAAGTAAATTCACATTGTTGCACTAGATTTTTATTTACCCACTTTCAAAGTACTCTATAAGTTTGTGGCTTAATTTAATGCACAATAATTTTCATAGACTCTGTTGAAATGTTGACATTCACTGCTTTTTCACTGTAGAAATGCCATCTTTGTAACTCCCTGTATCACTACTTGATTTGTTTTCAATATTTTTTAACATCTCTTGGGTTGTTCCTGTTTGCTTATGTGCAATTTACCTTATCTTGTAATATGTCAAGACAACTGATAATCTTTGTGCATTTACATTCTATCTTTCTTGTATTAGATTTTTTTCAGAGGAATAATAGTCTTCTGTAATTATTTTATACACAGAACTAAAAAAGCTATAATACAAAGTAAGTGTAAAAATGCTGAGCAATGATGAATTATCAGTAATTATAATTATGTGTCAAGACATGCAGAAAAAAAAACATAGTCCTTTTGATTCTGGAAATCCCCTGATATCTTAAAGCTATAGCAGTAGACTATAGCTACATAGTTAGATGTCAAAACCAAATTATCAGTATTGAGTCGCATATGTATAGACAGAAAACTATATGTATGTGTGCCTGCATGTGCATCTTGACATACTTGTTCATGCATAAGATAATATATTGCATATATACACATGCCTATATACATATTTTAGCAACTGTATAACAAGTATAAAATCATTCCTAGTAAAATATTATACAAGCACAATTGGAAGAATATGCATATTTTATGTGATGTTCATGATGGATGTTACTTTTCATTTTAGTGTTTTTTACATAGACTCTAATAGCAAGAAAAAACTCATTCTAATGTAGACTTGTTAAATAGTATAAATGAATTAGTATTTGTTTGGATAATAATGATTTTTTTCATTTTTTTAATTTTTAGTCAATAATAACTAGAGGGATAAGAGAGATAATTCTGAATTAGTCAGATAATTCTAATTAAACAGTCCCTCAGTCCCTAGCCTTGATAGCACTCTCTTTCACTGCCCAACCTCTCACCACCCTGTGTGTGTGTGTGTGTGTGTGTGTGTGTCTGTGTGTGTGTGTGTGTGTGTTTCCATTCTTTGTTCTTTCTAAACACAGTTTTCATTTCTGATAGCACAGCCAATATTTACCCAAAACTGTTCATCTTTCTTGGTGAGAAAAAGTTATTTCAACAATTAAAGCATATAAAACTCTGTTAACATGACTGAACAGATCTTTCCATGGATAGAAACACCCACTGTTCAAGTAAGGACCAAGTTCAAATTATCAAAACTAAATAAGTGCCATGTGTGATCATGACATACTTGTAAACCTAGCACTGTGTGTAACTGTGTGTGTGTGTGTGTGTGTGTGTGTGTGTGTGTGTGTGTGTGTGTTTGAAGGAAAAAGAAGTCCTTGGCCTTGGTGGATACCAGAATAGTGACATGTTCACTAAGACATTGTCTCAAAGAAAGGAAGAGAGAACAGAACAGGGTACCTGACTTCTTTTTCTAGCCTCACTGTAAGACAGTATTGTACACTGCAACCCACCACACAAACAATAAGATTAAAACTTCCTTGTCAATCTAATCAACATGGCATATTCTGTATGTAACTCTAATCCAACTGAAATGAATATTCTGAATCATTTTACACAAACACAACTCTCAAATTTTCTCATATTTCAAGGCCTGAGAATTAACCTCAATACTTACTCTTCTGTTCCATAATTTACTTACTCTGAACCCGGAGTTGTCATTTCTTATGTCAGAGAATACACTCAGTGTGTGTGTGTGTGTGTGTGTGTGTGTGTGTGTGTGTGTGTGTAAATGTGTCCAGATACTTTTTTCAATGCAAGTGTGATGATATACACTTCTCAAACTTTTTTCTGGTTTCCCATCTGTGTCAAAGAGTTTAATGCTCTACAGACTGTCTGTTTCATTTCTAGACATGAGAATCACTGTTCTCTGCTTCTCCTGATACTCATGTCAGAGCTGTAAATCACATGCCTAAGCATTTAAAAGTGATGATCAGACCTATATTTAATTTCTCTTTAGAACATTCAATGTTGAAAATGTATCTATTGTTCCAAATTTCCTTTTGTTGTAATCTAGGTCATCCAAAAAACGTTCTTAAAATATAATTTGAATCTCTCTTGATTGCTCTTTCTTCCTTAATTTATAGCTGTTCTCTTTCATTTTACTGTTAGCAGAAAAAAATAAAGATTAAAATGTTAACTTTTATCACTTAGAATTTTCTTCAAACAAACATCCAAAGTCACTTAAGAACCCTGCTTTCCATAAAACCAAAGGGTAAAATTTGGTTACTATTATGAATAGATTATTAATTATTGTAATGCATAGACAGTCAATGAAAAAGCAAGGAAGAAAGCTTGAAAAATAAACATTAAAACTGAAATAGAAGAAAAACCTAGTTTTGAATAGATTTTTAAAATTGAAAAAATATTTCAAGATTATCCAGTGAATTATGTTATTTGTTTCTTTGTCTATTGTCTATGTGATTTCATTAGACTTATATTCTTTTCATTTTTCTAGACAATTATTATACTTTTATTTCTCTGCTTATTGTTTGCTAACACAAAAAGTCCATTAAATGTGTATTTATTTATTTCCAAAGTTCCTCAAATTTCTTAAATAGGTTAATCAATAACTAAAGAAAAAGAAAAAAATAATTTCACTCAAATATGATAGAAATTGTACCTTTTTCTTAGATCTTAATACATTTCTAATATTTAACACCACTCAAATACTATTTAAGAAAAGAAAGAATTAACACTTACACTATCATTTGAACACAGTTGAAACAGATAAAGTTAACAGACTTTTGAATAATATAGAAAATGTTCATAAGTATCTTGGATATAAGCTGACTATACATGCCTATCCACCTGCTGATCTGTCTATCACATGTCTATGATATGAGTAAATACAAAATTTGACTAATTATTTCTAAGAAACACAATTTATGGGTATATTTAAAAGTAAATAATGATTTCAAATTTTGTTAATAAAGTTCAGATTTGGAGCCAGACTTGGAGGCATATACCTGTTTGTTTTATGACTTCTCCTGGTGAGCCATTAAGAAATATCTATATGAACTCATTCTAGATAGGAAGGTCATACACAGACCAATGAAATGGCTCTATCAAAGTCCAGCTTTGAAAACTGGATTTATTTAAAGTATTTATAGAAATGCCAATAAATGAAAGGCTTTCATCTTTCTGGAAGGGAAGTTCCCTAAGAAAATGTGGTGCTTACTGGAAGCACCACCATTGAAGACCCTCCCATGCTGCAAGAGAAGACCTTGAGCTGTATATTATGAAGATCTGCCTGTGTTTGTGCAACTCGAGAAATTTGGTCAGACTTTCCACTGCATCTACAAAGGAGGGTCCCTGAGCATGATCAATTGAGGATTTCACATGGGTGATCACGGTTACTCATATTCAAGACAAACGTTGAGGGAACAATGACTCAACAAGGAGGAAGAGTCTGAAGTCTACCTAGATTACAAAGTGAGGTCTTCTCTCAAAACAAGCAAAACACATTAAAAAGATGAATATAGTTGTGCCATTCAATATCCTTACACTGCAATCTCCTCTTCTGAAAGCCAGAGAAACACCCACTATTATGAGTGACCTTCACATCATACATTAAACATCCTGAGTGCATAAAGGTGTCATTTGGTTTCCAGGAGACCCATATTGGACTTATGCTTCCCAAAGCATTCAAAAGTATATTTGGAACATTATTAATTTTGCCAAAGAGAAGTTTTTTGAATGAATTTTTTAAAAACAATCTCTTTCCCTTTACTTCAATATTATTGGATACTTCTAATATGAGATTAGGTCAAAGAATTTGTATATGTCTTGGGTGATTCCAGGCACAGACAAAAGAATAGTAGTGAACATGGACAATTTATTTTTCTAACACTACTTATTCATTAGAGAAGAATGCATATAATAAATTCAATACAAAATACTTTTCATTTACTTGAGTCATTTAAAGAAACCAGACTATTGAAAACTAAAAAGGATAATGGACATCTATTTTATATGTTTATTATGGGTGCTTACTTTGAAAGACTCAACATTTAAAGAATAAGTGGAGAAGGCTGCAGTGCAAGTTTGGGAAGGAACATTTGAAAAAGCCAGTGAAACATTAATATGAATGTATCACATCAGATAAAGCGGTTGTAGAAAGAAAAGAGTTTAATTTCAGAGGATGTGATAGAATATAAAACTGTAGAAACAACGACGGTGCTTTGAAGGCACTGTAAATCATGCTGAGAATTTTAAAATATATTTGATGTATAAATAACTCAATGTGTTGAAAAGAGAGACAAATTTTATTAATATTTTAGTATAACTTCCATTTCTATCTGATATAAGGAAGAGTAGATGCATGAAGATGAGTTTGACACTCACGATGCATTACATTGAATTATGTTATTGATGAATGAAAAATATACATTTTTATTCCAAATAAGTCACTTCACTCAGAAGAGCTACTTTAGGATATCTTTCCCCAAATAACAAAGAAAAAAATTCTCTATTTGAATAAATTCACTGGGTAGAGTATATTTAAAGAGAAAATAAAAGAACTACTGACACATTTCCAACCCCAAGGGAAACAGTCTGGGTGATTTGATTGCAGTATTGGTCATTTCTCTTTTCTTATTCTTATGCCCTTTGGCCTTTATATTCCAGTTCCATCTGTAGTTAGAATGGGATTTTTCTACCCCTATAGACAGTCATAGTGTTCAAATGTTACAGAGCTTGACACAGTGTAAAGAAGAGTCAGTGAATGTTCTTACACATGACATTGACCTTTACTATCAATAGTAGAAGTGAATAATCATGTTAGTTCAAAATAGAGAAGTATATATATTCATTATGAGGTCAGGAGTTTCTTAGCTAAAGTCAGTATAGAGAGCAGAATATTAACCCATATTTACATGATACTGTATCCTAGCCAACTAAGATTATATCATCTCTCTTCTTAGATTCCTGAATGAATAATTTATCCATCCGTCAGTGAACATTGAGTGATTATTTATAATACAACGTAATTGTAGCAATGTGTAATTACATATAAGAAAAAGGTATGCAGTTACAGTAAATGTGTTTTTATAGGAGGTTTCTCTTAAAGGATTCTAATTTTTTGGAGGCTTGAAATCTTGGTATTTGTAAATTTTAAGAATAAAATACATTTTATCCATCATAGACCAATTGATTAACATAGAAAAGACTATCACTTTTCTGTTTCTTCATAAAAGTCCTGCATAGTATCAGATAAACAGGAAAGAGCAACACAATTCAGAAAAAAATAGGAGAGAAGCACCTGAGCTTCTAACATCTTACTCATACCCCGATTTCCTCCTTTTCCCACACTGTCATTTCCTTTGGCTTGGAGGGTTTGGAGGATATTCTAAATTCACTGTGAGACTTAAGAACGTGGTAAGAGCATGCAAAGCCTGTGTGTATTACCAAAGGTCCATTTACAAGTTTACTTGGCACTAATTGTTGGAAAAAGGTATTGTTCTAAATCAGCAGTGGTAGAGCCATTGATTTATTCCCAGTGCTCCTTTGAATAACCTCCTTCTCAAAAGAAAGGAGGCACAAAATTAAGAAAGGGACTTAGTGAAAAGGAGAGGTTCACAAAGAAAAAAAGATGGTATGATATAAAGGAATTGGTGGTGAAAGTGAGTAAAATTAACTATAAACAAACAATAAAAATAATAAAATCAATAAAAAGGAGGGAATAAATGTGTGATGCTTTGGACACTTTAGGGGTTCCCTTTCCACACACATACTTCGATGATATCTATTATTTCAGTATTCTCACTATTATGCACATATTTTAAATTACTGTCTCTTTAGAATGGTAAGAAACTTAATCAGAAGAATATATCTTTAGAGATTGATGGAATGTTTTCTATTAGAGAATTGTAATACCCATACTTCTTTTTTTAAATGTACCATCAAAAGACAACAATTTAATTAAGGAAAATACTGCTTTATTTAATTTTCACACACACACACACACACACACACACACACACACACACAAATTAGTTTTGATTTCCAAAGTTTACAATTGTTTGAAAAAAATTAGAACATAACTTTACAAAACTTTGTAGAACACTTGGAGTTTGAGATTTTCTCTCCCAAGCAAAACGTTTTCTTTGTTGGTAGTCACTCTTTCAATTTAACAGAACAACAACTCCCTTACTTTTTAAATTAGAGCAATCTAACACAGCTGCAATTTTCCCAGAGGAGCCCTCCATCAGTGGTGAGTTTTCACTTCAGATTCTCATTCCTGTAACAGATAATGCCAGAGCAACAGCTTCAGCAAATCATTACAAACCATTAAACAATGAGGCTCTGGGACTAGTTCTCCTTCTCAAGGCAGTATGAACATAAAAGTTTGAACTGAGTGAATCAAGCAGTCAAATATATTACAAAAAGAGCACAAAACAGATTCACAGGAAATTAAAAGGTAGAGCTATATTTCAAATCTTCATGTCCACAAATATGTGAGTTTTTTATAGAATCACTTGGAAAATGGGCCATGTCAAGCATAAACTTACATAGTCTAAGCCTTGTATTTGACATTTCTTTATCGATCATCTTCTATGTGGGAGATATGGTTTCTGAAGGTAAGCTAGTGGACTTTTTTTTTAGTATAAAAACCATGGCCTTCCATATACCACATGCTTAATTTCTCCCATTTCCTCATTTTCATTGTTTTTCAGTTGTACCAAATATTAGAACTCTTGCAGAAGCAATTTAATATTGCACATGATGCAGCCTTTACAGACAAGATTATTTTCAGCTATTGTCAGACTAAATGCTCAACATATTATAGTTCCATAAGTTACAAATGAATATGTGAATTGACTTTATCTTTTCAAAAATCTTTGTACACACATTGAATTCAGACTTGCTTAGATCCAATCAAAGAGACCCAGAGTCCTTTAATATCCAAATCATATAGATGTTTGCAAATTTGAAATACTATTAGTGTCAGGTCTATAGTAAGCAGCCATTATTTCTATAATTTTATATATGCATAAATTAATCAATTTTATGGAATTCATGTTTAATTTATCATAAGTTTGTAATTATGGCCATAAAAGACACATTGCTGAATGAATATAATCCATACATTTGATTTGAGAGTGTTGAAAGTATTTCAATTTAAGCTGTCTGTCCTCCAGTTATCCTTTAACTCTGTCAATCTTGTTTGAAACAGTTGCAAAGCCACATTAAGGGCGGTGGTGGCGCACGCCTTTAATCCCAGCACTCGGGAGGCAGAGGCAGGCGGATCTCTGTGAGTTCGAGGCCAGCCTGGTCTACAAAGCGAGTTCCAGGAAAGGCGCAAAGCTACACAGAGAAACCCTGTCTTGGAAAAAAAAAGCCACATTAAAAGGGGGATTTAATAAAATATTGACCCTCCCTAACCGGTTAGCAAATGTACATCTTGGGTCCTCTTTTTGTACCCACCTCTACTTGGGCATTTGACCCCCTTTCACTTACAGCTACCTTCAGTTCTCAAACTGTTCTTTTCTTGACAGCAAAGACTATCTAAGTTTTCTGCAAGTTTTTAGAGACTCTTCCCTGGAATATAAGATGAAGCTGTCAGAGGAAAAAGAATAAAAGGTATTTCTTTCCATCAATCAGATGCAATAGGAGATGAAGTCTACTGTAAGATTGTGCTTCTGTCATTCAAGGTCAGGGGATGGTTAAGCAACATCATTCAGAGGATTCTGAAGCTAGTCTTCTTCCCTATCTGTGCTCCAGAATCTGTGAGATCGATGTTCCTTTCTCTGCTTTTTACCTACAGGAATGGGAATAAAGCACCTTCAGAAAGGAAGTTTGGTTTGTGAGAAGAAAGTAATTTTTATGTCACAGTATATCTGTTATTGGTTTATCCTCTAAATTACATCTCCATATCTGATTTCAGAGTCCATAAGTGAGGTTGCTGTTTAAATAGAGGGCCAAGGATACACACACCTAAGAAATCCTGGTCAACATTGACTCATCATTATTTAGGTTTCCACCTCATTGTTCAAGGTAGGCTGATCAGTAGTTAGAACTATGCGAAATCTATTCCCAGGAGACAAGTCTGCTCTCTAGTTTGTGTTTTATTCTTCTCTCAGTATCAGAATTCCTGCATCTTCTCATTTCTACAAGGTCTACAGTTTCAATAATCTGAAAGATTGAGAAGTACAAGTGTTTCATAAAAATGTGTATGATAAAGGTCAATTTTAATTATTTCACTTGTGGTTGTTCAGTGTATCAAACACTGATGGTTGAAATCACATTTCTCTACATACAGTTCATTATTGGCATTCTTACAGGAGGCAGCCTACTATATATACACAGAAATTATTCAGGTATTTCAGGTTTGCTTACTTGATTATTGTTTGTCTTTGTATGATTACCTCCACTTACTTTTATAAAATTAATAATATGCTGTACAATTAAGTGCAAAGCAAAAAATAAAAAACAGTGTAAATACTTCTGGGAAGAACACTAGCATGTGTCTAACTGATTTCTGTAAGTTGCCCAAGTGATATATTTCTGTCTGGCCTGAAGCTCAGCCATGACAGCAAGCACCTTACATTAAAGCTGATGGAATTAAACGCATTGGTGGGGAGTAAAAAGTGTCATTAATGATAAAGTCATTCTACCAGTTTCAGTAGTTCAGAATTACTAATGCTTTTATTAATTTCAAAATTATTCACTTTCATTTGTGTTCATGTCTGCCTTAATTCATGTGTGCCAGTGTGTGCAGATGGATGTTAAAATCAAAAGTCACTGGGATCCCCAGAATATTGATTACAGGCAGTTGTAAGTAACCTGAACCAGGTAATGGGGAAAAAATCTGTAACCTCATTATTATCAAGTTGAAGCAGGATCAAGCTCCTCCCCCTGCATCAAGGCTGGGTGAGGCATCCCAGAAGTGGGGAATAGGTTTCCAAAAGCCAGCTCAAGTGCCAGGAACAGGCTCTAATCCCACTTCTAGGAGCCACACAAACAAACTAAACTACATAACTGTCACTCATAAGCAGAGGGTCTAGGTCAGTACCATGCAGGCTCCATGGTCAGGGTCATTGGTCCAGTTGTTAGTCCAGGGTCAGTGAGCTCCCACAAGCTCAGGTCAGCTGTCTCTGTGGGTTCCCCTGTCATGACCTTGTTCCCAATGGCTCATAAAGTCCCTCTTCCCTCTCTTAAACAGAACATCCAGAGCTCAGACCAGTACTTGACTGTGGATCTCTGCATCTGCTTCCATTAATTACTAGATGAAGGCTTTCTTATGACAATTAGTCTAGTTACCAGTCTCATTACAGAAGGCCAGTCCAGGCACCCTCTCTACTATTGCTATGAGTCTTAGCTTGGGTCATCCTTATGGATTCATGGGAGTTTACCTGGCACCAGGTTTCTCCATAACCCCAAAAGAACCCATTCTGTCAAGATATCTCTTTCATTACTCTCCCACTCCATCCTGCCCACTACCTGCACAACTCAATTTCTCATGTTACCCTCACCCCATCCCTCCTGTCCTGCCCCTAGTTTAACCAGGAGATCTCATCTATTTCCCCTTCCCAGGGAAATCCATATGTCCCTCATTAAGCCTTCCTTGTTACCCAGGTAACAATGATTTCACTTTTTTAACAACTGAGTAATATTCCACTGTGTAAATGTGCCACATTCTCTTCATCTATTTAGCAATTAACCAACATCTAGAATGTTACCCATTTCTGGCTATCATGAATAGAACCATCTGCCTAATGTTAAAAAGAACAACATTTTATTTTAAATTCTAGAAAAATATATATTTGTATTTAAAATGTTGATTATTTATCTGAGAATTAAAGATAAATGTATTTGAATTGCATGTGGTCACCATCAATCTCTGTCTTCCAATGCTTTTTTTATTAAAATTTCCTTAAGTAGGTCAGTTCTTCTATCTTTAAGTCCATATGCACAGCCGTTTCACTTTACCTACACCTGAAATCCATTTGGGTAAATTAAAGAAAAATAATCATGGAAAGAGACACCATTTCTCACTTTATTCACTGAGTTACATTACACCGTGCATACAATACAGCAGTTTGCTTATCAACCCATGAAAACTACTGCTGAAGTAGAAATACAAATGTTCCGCTTGGTTGAGTTTTAATGAAGCTAGATACACACATCTGCAGGTGCATGAAGAGAAGGTACGTGGAGTGGAGGGGGCAGAACAGATACCTGCCAGTGAACACATTTATGAGCACAGAACCTACAGGCTTTCTTGTCTGATATGATTGTTAGTCATGAATTTAAACGTGCATGTAGTTCTCACTGAACTTCCAGTGAGCTTTTCTTATCATTCTTATTTCTTATTCCGTCTTCCTTTCAGCCCAGTATAAAGCTGTCAAACCAGGCTCTTTTGCTGATTTTTCTGGTCTAATTCTAGCAACCTTTTCTCAGCAATGAACATCAGTGTTACATTCCATGAAATTGCCTGGTTTTGAAAATGTAGTGAGAACCAAGAATTCTTACTTTTCATGCTTTGTCAAATGTAGTTAGCTGTCCTTTGCTTTTTATAATTTAAATTGACCAATGGTGGCTTTCTCTAAATTATACTGTCCACTGTTGGCTTGTTTAAATTAAAGGCTTCTTCAAAATAGCAACTTAACATTCTTTACATTTATATCTGAAGGTTTTAATTGACAAAACTTGTAAGCTTGACAGCAAAAGAAAAACAAAAACAAAAATAATAAATAAACCCTATTGTACAGGATTAGTTTTACAACCTCTTCATGTACATGTGCCTATACATATTGAGAAATGTATACATAGTAGTGTAATTAGTTATATTTACCTCATAATCTCTAGAAAGATATGACCATTGGAATATTAGTTGTACTTAGAAAGTGTGTGTAAAGAAAGCAATGTAATTCTTATGGATGATATGTTTAATCATTAGCATTTTATGATTTTTTTCTTGATAATATAATTTCTTCTTCACAGTTCACTGAGGTTGTAAACTGTAAGTGTAGTAGAAGGGCAGTCTGATCAAAATACAGAATATTGAAAAGGTTGAGGTAGTAAAGTATCTTTCCCAGGATACATGAGACATTAAGATTTTGATATTTTTTATTAGTGATGAGGTTACATTGGGAAAAGAAAATGGCAAAACAAAAAGTCACTATTCTTGAAAAAACTATTACTTGAGGATTCTAAAGAAAA
>CABHPP010096422.1:8913-36294 GCA_902168425.1 Peromyscus attwateri | reverse complement strand
TTGGTCATGAACATCCATTGTTTTATTTATAATAAGCAAAAGAATGGGGAGTTCTTTTCAAAATTAGAAAACAATACATTGTCTCTGCATTTACAGTCTCACACTAAGAGCATCACCCTGGGAGGTGCCCTCTCCACCAGTGTTCTGCTCAGCCCTGGAAGCCTCTGCCAAGAACAGTGGTTCTCAAGACTCCTTTAGCAAACCTCTATCTCCAAAAAATATTTACATTAGAATTCATAACAGTAACAAAATTACAGTTATGAAGTAGCAATGAGAATAATTTTATGGTTGGGGGGTCACCACAGCATGAGGAACTGTGGGCCACAGCATTAGGAGGATTGAGTGCCACTGGTCTAGAATCTTCTACCATGCACATGGACTACTTTTTTTTTTCCGAGACAGGGTTTCTCTGTGTAGTTTTGGTGCCTGTCCTGGATCTCGCTCTGGCTTCAAACTCAGAGATCCACCTGGCTCTGCCTCCCAAGCGCTGGGATTAAAGGCATGCGCCACCACCACCCAGCCTACGCATGAACTACTTTTTAATGAGAAAAGTCAGTAGTTTTCATTTGAAGGGAAATGCAGTGGATAAGAGACTAGAAACATTATGTCGCCCCGCAAGACCCGAGAGACACCTTCACTAGTCCCGCAGAGAAGACACAGTAAGGGTGCAGAACCACATACCTTTCCAGTCTCCACACAGGACACACTGAAAGGCCTGCTAAGCACCTCCAGGCCCAGACAGAGGTAGTGCTGAGTTTAAGGAGAAGGAACACGTAAGGCTAGTTGTGCCCAGCACTGAGCACACGGAAGCATCTTGTTTGTGCCTGTGCTGTTCTGTGGCAATTCTAGGAGAAGGTAACTTCCAGCTTCATGTTAGCATGGGCAGGGAGTGCGGCTTAGTTAGCACGCACAAGGCCCTGGGTCTGATCTCAGCACGGTATAAGTTAGGTGTGGTGGTACACATCTCTAGCCCCAGTACTTAGGAAGTGGAGATAGAGGATCTTCCTCAAGTTTATCTTCAGCTATATAGAGAGGTCAGCCTGAGCTATGGAGAGACTCTGTCTTTAAAAAAAAAGTTTCAGCTGGGCGGTGGTGGTGCACGCCTTTAATCTCAGAGGCAGGGGCACTCGAGAGGCAGGGGCAGGCAGATCTGAGTTCGAGGCCAGCCTGGACTATAGAGTGAGTTCCAGGACAGGTTTGAAAGCTACAGAGAAACCCTGTCTCGAGAAAAAAAAAAAAAAAAAAGTTTCATGGTAGCCACAGGTGAAACAGACTCACAGAGATCCATGAACCCAGCTCAGTCCAAAGACAATGGGTATGTGTTCTTTCCCCTGAACCCTCTGCTTCCTCTATGACATGAAGGGCTAATAACTGAAGTCATTTTGGGGCTACTGGCAGCCAAGTATCCCTGTCCAACGGACTGAGGAAAGCCAGGCACTTCTACCCTGCTGGTTCTGTTGCCAAGGACAAGGAGGGCCTTGGGAGAGCATCCATGTCTACCCACGATATTGAGAAACCCTGCAAGGAGAAACCAGAGAGCGGAGGCTCCAGCCTCAGGGGGTCCTCACTTCACATAACTTAGCTCTGACCACTTACAATGCCCTAAAGAAGCCAAGAACAGCCCTAGGCTGGCAGAAAGCCCACTAGGTGCTGGGTACAGTTTGGACCACTCATCAACACACTTCTTCCAGCCATAGGAAACAATGCCCAGCCCCAGTGATCCATGCAAGTCACTGTGCTACAGCACACTGCGGAGTAAGCTGAGGGTGAGCTGAGGAAGCCTCCACCTGTCTTTCCCAGGGTGCCCTAGGCACTGGGAGGAACTGGCAGTCCTGGGCAAGGGAGTCACAGACTTCATCCAAAGAATCACCACCACACATTAACCTGGCCACCAGACTGTTTACTGCTATGTGAAAACTGTGTTGCTGGCCTGGAAACCGATGCTCAAGAGGCTGGCCTGGCCACCTGTTCCCTGGAGCCTTTCAGAATCTACACCTGTGCTAAGTTCTAGCCCTTTGCTGTTCCTCCCAGACAGGCCTGGGTACCTTCTTGCACACCTCTATGTAGGACTTCACCTGAAAAAGCAGCTCCTTCGTGTGGATGTCATACACCAAGCATGTGTCATTTTCATCCACCACAGCAAGCTTGTTCCGGGAGGCACTCATATCCAAGCAGCGCACGGCTGTGGCCTGCTTCAGCAGGACAATGGCGAAGAGATTGTCCACAAAGATCTTCAGGATCTGGCGAAATTTCAGAGAAATAAGTGTGAGTCACCATGGCAACCAGACCCTGGCCCACTGCCAGGCTGTTGGCGTCCCATGTGTTCTACAAGAACAGCACCCACTAACTCCTCCAGAAGCTGTGTGCAGAGAGAAGACTCATTAAATAGAGCAGGGTGTGTGGGGAGAGCAGAAGAACGGTTCGCTGGAGGTCACTGAAGCTGTAACAAGAGGCCCGAGACATGCCAAACTCCCTCTAATGTCTGTGCGGACTGGGGACATTTTTAATGACACTGCTCAAACTGCAGGGTGGGGACCATACACAAACACAGGACGGGCTACTGTAAACACAGGCGAGACATCTGCTTAAAGTAATAATGACCGTGCTGCTGATGACAGCTGCCATTCACTGACGGCCCTGTTTTTGACAGCCCTGTGAAGAAACATAGTATTGCCCTTATTTGGAAAACGTGAGCCTCAGAGAGCAAACTGATCTGCCCAGGGCCATACAGCCAGTGAGAAGCTAAAAGAGAATGTGGTCCCAGGTTAGCCTGACCCCAAAGTCATGCTCTTGGCCTCACATGAGACCTGACAGCTGACTGAGGTGGGGGGGGGGGCTCTCCCCAGCTTGGGTGCTACTGCTTGACAGCTCCCACTGATCTCATGCTCCGCCGCAACTTCCGTCCCCAGCAAAGACCTGACAAGCCTCAGCCACAAGCCATCTGCTACACAGCTTGGCTCTCAGGCTAATGCAGTTATATTTTCACTTTCAAATTTCTATGTAGCCCACATAGAACTTTTCTTATTTCAAGCAAAGAATGCAGATGAACACACACACACACAAATCTGTTCAACTTTCATATAGCCTAGATTTCCTAATCCCTGTGCCCAAACAGCACATTTTCTTTCAGCTTCTAGTAACAGTCTAAGGACCAGCACTATCTAGGACCCAGACAGCAGTACTGGTTAATCCAGGCACTGCCTAATAGGGCTCTGACCTCGTGAACAATCTCTGCCTGCCTCTCCAGCAATCCACTAAAGCTGTGGCTCCAACAAATCCCACCTTTGGGGTGACCTTAAGCCCACTAATCCCTGCTACGTGCAGCCTGGGAGCCATGGCACCAGTGGCCGGGTGTGAGCATGCTGCGAGTCTGAGGGCCATAGTCTGAAGCTACCTTTATGAGAGGAAACTCCAGGCTGCCCACAGCCCATCTCACGTCACCCCAGACAGCAAACCTGTGCCTGCCTGGGTAACAAGCCGGATGGTAGCACGGCAAGACTCACCTGGCCGTTCTTTAGGCCCACCAACAGACCTTCCCTTCCAGCAGGGCCACCGATCACCTTGATGTACCGAATGAGAGACTCCATCTGCCACTCCCTTTCCTTCACTCCACTGAAGGACAGGCACTGCAGCCGTTTCTCCTGGCAAGCAACCCAGACTCAGCATGGAGGGTCAGAGAACGCGCGCTCCCAGCCCCTTGGGGAAACCTTCCTGCACCATCAGCAATGATCTAACTCAGGCTCTTCCCCCAAAGGCTTCCCCAGGAGCCATCTTCAACACGGACCTCCAGAGTCAGAGGCAGCAGAACACTGACTTGCCACACTGTTCTCTAACTTGGGGTAGCCCTAAGTGGCAGGAGGCTCAAGACTCTCACACAGTTTTGATACTAGTTTTACAATGGCTCCTAAAGGATTTCTTCCTTTTTATAGTTTCCAACAGGCCTGGGCAAGATTAGGTCCACCCACAGTAGGCTTTTTCTCAACGTCTTTCCAAAACTCCTGAACTGACCTAGAGAATTTTAAAAATCTATACTAAGAAGAAAATTTTCTTTGAAAAAAAAAACCTCTTAGAGACTTTGGTCTGTAATTCCAAGTACTCTTGAGGCTGGGGAAGGAGCACTGCAAGTTCAAGGCTTGCCCGGGCTACAGACTGAGTTCCCGGCCAGCATGGTAAACTTAGTGAAACCTAGTCTCAAAATACAAATTAACAAAAAGGTGATGGGGGCAGGGCGGTGGTGGCCTTTAATCCCAGCACTCAAGAAGCAGAGGCAGGTGGATTCCTGTGAGTTCGAGGCCAGCCTGGTCTGCAGAGCGAGTTCCAAGACAGCTAGGGCTACACAGAGAAAGCCTGTCTCAAACCCATATAACTATGAGAAAGGTGGTAGGGAGAGAATGGACTGGGGTGTGGCTCAGTTGAAGAGAACTCACCTACTATAAACAATGCCCTGGGTTCAGTTCCCAATGCCTCAAGAGACAAAAAAAAAGGAAAGAAATCTCTTAAGAGGTAAAACTTCTGCTTATAAACATTTATCATAGGGGCTGGAGAGCAGCAAGAGCTGCTCTTCCAGAGGTCCTGAGTTCAATTTCCAGCATGCACATGGTGGCTCACAACCATCTGTAATGGGATCTGATGCCCTCTTCTGTTATGCAGGCATCCATGGGAATAGAGCACTCATATACATAAAATACATGAATACATAAATCTTTAAAAAAATTTATCCTAGATAGGTCTGACATGTCTTCAACATAGCACTCAGGAGGTAGGCATGGGGATCATGAATTTGAGGCCAGCTTTAGCAACTTAGTAAAACACAATCTAAAAAAAAAAAAAATAACCCTTCATCGTGTAGAACATCTTACAATACATCTAATCCCAGTACAATACAAAATGCTCCATAGCACCAAACCATTCCAGCTGTGGCCTTCCTCTCTCTAAAAACTGATTCATCTAGGTGCCAATGCAGTAGAAGCCAACGGCCACCCACTAGGTCATGACCGGCTTTAAAGCCCTGAGGTGGACACCTGCCCTGGGGGAGGGGGAGCAGCTGCCCACCTGGCACAAGATGATGTGGTCAGCGCACACCACCAGCAGGTTGCACTCAAACTTCTTGGCGATTTTCTCCTTCACCCGGTAGTGCATGTCTGCCGAGTCGTCCGAATACAGCTCATAGATGAGGATCTTCTCTGGCAGCTGGATAGCTAATCGATTTTTGTAGATGGCAATTTTCTTGACAAGCTCTCTGCATTTAATCCGAACTGTCAAGTGGGGGATAAAAAGACTCTAGCAAAAGGTTGTTAAGTAAGGTGAAAGGCAGAGAAATTAAAAGCCATCATTTATTTATTTAATGCTCCTGACAATTAAGAGTGAGACACTCTCATTAAAAAGTCTTTACCGGGGCTGGAGAGGCGGCTCAGTGGGTGGAGCACTGCTGCGCTCACACAAGACTTGGGTTTGGTTCCCAGTACCCACATGGAGGCTCACAAACACCTGTAACTCCAGTTCCTGGGGATTGATGCCCTCTTCTGGCCTTCTCTGGCACTGCACATACATGGTACAAATATGCAGGTACTCGGACACACACATAAAGTAAAAGTAAAATTCTTCCCAGAGCACCTGCCATGTGCAGGCAGCTGTGCTGAGTGGGATCCAGAGCTGCATATGGTACAATCTGTGCAGCCTAAAGCCACACTGAAGGAAGTCAAGCAGTCAATGCTACCACCATTGTCCTATGTGTCTGAGCTCCTTCCTCTGCACAGCAAAGGCGGCCCCTAGTGATCAAGAGCCCACCATAATGACCATTTCACAGCTGGTCACACCCCTGCAACCTTCCTGACCAGAGGGACTTCCATGAGGTAGGCTCTGCCTCTCTACAGACCAAGTGGGGTAAACAACCTTAAGAGGACGCTGCTGAGCTGGTCCAGTGGCTACATTAACACCGCCTAGATGGAAATTTTGAAACACAGATCTACCCAGGCAGGGACAAAAGAAGCCAAACTGAATCTGCAGGATGGCCCCTAACTGGGACCTCTATGCAAAGACACCTGGCCGTATCTGGTTAGCTGCATCCAGATAGCATATGTGGTCAGCCCATCCAGATATGAATACAGCTGAGTGGAACTTGGCCTCCTTAACCAGTAGAGCTACTTAGGTGAACAGAAGGGGAACTGTCAGAATTTAGACTATGTGAAGCTGGATCCCTGTGGCCGTTTGAATGAAAATGGCCCCCAGAGACTCATAGGGAGTAGCATTATTGGAGGTATGCCCTTGTTGGAGTAGGTGTGGCCTTGTTGGAGGAAGTGTGTCACTGGGGGTGGGCTTTGAGGTTTCAGATGCTCAAGCCAGGCCCGGTGTCACTTTCTTCTTCTGCTTGTGGATCCAGACGTAGAACTCTCAGCTCCTTCTCCAGGACCATGTCTGCCTGCACATGCTTCCCACCATGATACTGGACTAAACCTCTGAACCTGTAACCCAGCCCCAATTAAATGTTTTACAAGAGTTGCTGTGGTTGGGGGCTGGAGAGATGGCTCAGAGGTTAAGAGCCCAACTGCTCTTCCAGAGGTCCTGAGTTCAATTCCCAGCACCCACATGGTGGATCACAACCATCTGTAATGGGATCTGACACCCTCTTCTGTATACATAATAAATAAATAAATCTTAAAAAAAAAATAGAGTTGCTGTGGTCATGGTGTCTCTTCACAGCAACAGAAACCCTAAGACAATCCCTGATCCTCTGACCAAGCCTGAGCCTATCCACTGCCCTACTTGTCTAGCAGAACCCACCAAGAGACAAATCGAAGCTGAGGGGAAAGTATGCCAAAGTGGCTCTGAGCAGACAGGGTAAAGGTCCACCAAGCCGCATGCAGGTCAGCCATCACAGCTCTGATCTGTCAGCTTCTATGTCTCAAGGAGTTCATTTATACCTTGGAATTGTTTGTAAAATGTAGTGAGTTGGTGCTTTTTTGTTTTGTTTTGACAGGTTTTATTGCTTTTGCTAGATCCTCAAAGGGATCTGTATCCTCCTTCTACTGCCAAAAGTTAAAGCAAGATAGAGAAGAGATGCCAGGCGGTGATGGTGCACCCCTTTAATCCTAACACTCAAGAGGCAGAGGCAGGTGGATCTCTGTGAGTTTGAGGCCAGCCTGGTCTACAGAGTGAGTTCCAAGACTGCCAGAGCTGTTACACAGAAAAACCCTGTCTTGGGGGTGGGGGGGAGATCAGGGGAGACATTTCCTATTATTTTGGGTGTCCTGTCCTCCGTGCCCACCTCTTGGCTAGTATTTATAAGCAGAGGCAAGCCTGCCTCTTACCTTTCTGCTCCGTGATCAGATGTTGTACGATGACGTCTGTCATACTGTCCCTGTAGGCATACCGATCCTTGTAGAGTCCGTGGACTGTGCTGAAGATAAGCTGGTAGAAGGAAATGGTGCCATCCTGGCAGCCTACCACCTGTTTAGAAGACAGCTGTCAATCTCAGGCTGGGAGGAGAAGCAGCCCACCCCCCCACCCCCCCATTAGGAGTGATGGCCAAGAGTCTGCCTGGCTGACCTGATGCTCAGGGCCTCCTCTAGAAATGCTCTGCAGGATGAACTTCCTCTACTCACCACATAGTTGGAGTCAGGTTTCACTCTACAGGTCCACACCCAGGAGTTCTGCTCCCCAACGGTCCCCAGTCGCACTCCATCCTTGGTGAAAAGAGATACCTGCTTGTCTGAACCCCCCACCAAAATGTACTCTCCTTTGGTGAAGTAGCTGATGCAGCAGGGGTCAAAGTTCAGTGGCCGATCCTTTCCAATCTGAGGAAAGAGACCATACACCAAGTGAAAGACCATTCCTCAATAAGGGCTTCCCCACCAACATCAGTGAGGTAGCGGGAGTGTTGGGGACTGCCTAGCCTTACCTCCTAAGCTATCCCATTACCTCCACAGACTTCTCCACCTCTGGAACACCCACACCTCCCCCTCAACCTATCCAAATCCTCAGCTCCTAAAATCAGCAATACCTGACCTAACTGTTGCAAACTGGGCCTAACCTCCTCAGATTGATGCCTGGAGGCCAGGGAGGCTTTCCCTCCTTCACCAGCCTCATACATGGTCAGCAGCTCATCTCAGCTTCTTTTCTGTTTATTTTCTGGGCTTATTTCACTTGAAAAGATGGCCTTTTATTCTTTATTCAATTTAAGGAAAACAAGTCTAAAAACCTGGTTCTTGCTTTAAGGTTTAGGGTCAATTTACAAATATTTTCCTATTTATAAATCTAGTAAAAGTGAACAATCAATTGGAGCTGACAGTTTAATGAGTGCAATTTTGAACATATAAAACCACTGAAATAGTCAGCTCCAATTTCAACTTAGTTAATTCCTTCAACTCATTTAAACTACAATTATAAATTTAGTATGCTCACTTTTTCTTTCCTTTTTAGGAATTTCAAATGCCTAACAACCGAAAGCTTCCCTCCTACCTCCCAATGCTACAAAGTCTAACAAGAAGCCCCAGCACATGTCATGACACCAAGGGCTGACAGCTGCGGGCTGGGACTTAGGACTTCCTCTTGCAAGCAACAACCGTCAGATCGGGACCAACCAGAACCAATGGAAGCAGGGGTGGGTGCCCAAAGCAGGCAGAAACCGGGCAGAGAAAGAGCCTCAGGCAAGCTCCTCTGAACACTGGCCCTGTGAGCTCCTTTTTGGGTGGGCACAGCATCTGAGAGCTGGACAGTGAGGTGGGATGTTACAGAAAGGAAGGTCGGAAGGAAGCCCCTTCTGTCCACAAGCTCTGCTCACTCTCTGGAAACCTTGAGCTGCCCATGCATGAGACTCATAACCAAAGAACTGTACTGGGATCTCAGCTGCTGCCCACTGAAAATATGGAGCAGAGCATGGCAAGGGCAACAACACCCCCACCCCCCACCCAGCACACATGTACATGTGCACACCTTCAGAGGAACAGGAGAGAAATGAGTTTCTATGATGTACCATTTACAGAATGCCCAGAACATAATTCAAATGTTCAAATAGTAGGAAATAGTGGTGCTGGAAGGATGGCTCAGAGGTTAAGAGCACTGGCTGCTCTTGTGGAGGACCTGGGTTTGGTTCCCAGCACCCACACGGTGGCTCACTGGAGTCTGTACTTCCTCTGTGTTCCAGGGGGTCTGATGCCCTCTGCTGATGGCTGTGGGCACTGCATACATGTGGTACACATACAAGCAGGCAAAACATCCATACACATAAAAATAAAAAAATTTTAAAGTAGAAAAATGTGAATCATACTTGAGAAAAGACAATCAGCAAAGCCAGACCCAAATGACCCAGGTGTTAGAATGATCGGATGAAATTTTTAAAACATCTCTAATAACGTGGTTCCAAATATTAAGGAAGGGGCTGGAGAGATGGCTTATTGGCTAAGAGCACAGACTGCTCCTGCCAAGGGCTTGAACTGGGTCCCCAGCACCCACGTGACTTAAGAACACATTGACTAAAGCAAGTCACTGGACGACTTAACAACATGGAGACTCTGGAGAGTCAAGGATGTGACTGGGATCTGAAGGAACGGAAAGAATGAAGGGAATTATCTCAAGAGATGGTGGCCAGAGTGCTATTGTCTTTTAATTTCTTGACCTGCCCTTCCTCATGGTTTTTAAAAGAATAAATATATAGGTCCTTGATTTTTTTGTTTTGTTTTGTTTTTAAACCTAGTGAATCCCAAGTAGGAAAATACAATGAGTTTCTTTAAAGTCCAATATTACTTGGGCACTTAATAAAAAATTCTTGTCTTTCCATTGAAAATCAGTTGTATAAAAATCAGTTTTTAATTCAATTATACATTTAAAATAGTCATCACTAGACTAATCTGGCAGATATGCAAATACAGATTTCTAGCATCCATCTGGCCATGTCCCAAACTAGGTGTGGACACAGACTACTAAACTGTGCTCTTGAGGCCAACGGCATCTCAAGGCCTCAATTTTCTTACACATAGAACAATGATGGTAGCAGTTCCTCCAGAGGAGTTTGAGGACTGAAAGAGCTAGTCCTGTAAACAGCATAACAATGTCTGGACCAGGGAATACCAGCTGTGGCTACTAAGCCAGGGCCTTTTTATGCACTACAGATGCCTAAAAGGCCAAAATTACACAGATGTTACCAAGCCTGATGAGAAGTTTAGCTTTGCTTTGTCAATCCTTTGTCCTATATTTAATCCCAAATCACTCCAGAATTAAAAAGATACTTCAAAACCAAGAAATTAACTTCACTGTTCCAAACAAGCTGGAGTTACCATCTGTACCATGGTTTGGACCTTAAATGATTCTCAAAATCTCTGTGTCAAAGGCTTGGTCCCCAGGCAATGGCATTATGGAGAAGAGGGTAAAGTTTAGGGGGTGGGACCCTGTTGAAAGAAACATGTCTCTGGGTATGTCTTCTTAAAAGCCTATTGGAAATTCTCGAAGAACTAGTAAATTCATCTGACCTGGGTCTCAATCCCAGGCTCCACCATTTCCCAACTGTGTGGTACTTACTGCTCTGTCTTGGTCTCAGCATTTCTAAAAGTACATAAAGAGTCTCCTCACTGGGTTGAAGAGGTGAAGGAGAGAAGACAGAGTACTGGGCCCAGGCCCTGGAGCCACAGCACACATTCACTATGCAGATGGTAACAATGATGGTGTGTAGTCACTAACAGCACAGTCTCAAGAACACCATCGAAGTGTGCTATGGCTGCCATGTGTAAGTGGGTCTGTGTGGTGCCACATACCTGTTTCCCACTCAGCTGGTAGAAGGAAAGTTTCTGTCCCCAGTCAGCTACAGCCAGGATGTCATTATGTTCCTCTCTAATCAACAGAAGACAAAAGAGGTTAGGAGGGGGCACAGCCTGCTGATGAGTGTGGCTAGGGGCTTAACAAACAACAGGAAAAAGAAAGTCCTGGCCAGGCTGTCAGGGAGCCAAGTGCTACACAGCCGTACAGCGTTACAATCAGGCCAAGCATCAATCAGTCCCGAGACTAAAGCAGAGACAGGGTTGGCCCTCCTGGGATCTACTATTTAACTGACTCCAGCCATGAACAGCTTGGGCTAGGACATGGCTACAGCAGCAGAAGGTAAATTCCTCATTTCAGAGTTCCTGGGAGCAACTTGAAGGATGAGCATGGCTGCACATCCATGTGTACCCTTCTCACGTGTAAAATGTAGGGAGTAGCCCGGAGACACAGCTTACAGTGAGGAGGCTAGACTGTTCTAGTAGATGAGAAATTGCTCAGTCTTCCTGAAGAGGAAGAACGGCACCCACACCCGAGTTCTCTTGCAGTCAGGGTTCTCGAAGAGGTGAAATGGCATCTGAGTGAAGATGAGCAACTTTTCCAAGTTTTTGAAGACCGACAACTGCCAACAGAACAGAGGCCTGTAGACATGTACCTTGCATGGGACTTCAGGGCCAGAACCCAGGAGAAAGGCCTCCACTTAGATGGGATGCCAACTCCTCAGAATGTAGACAGAGAGAGGCTTCCCAGCATCAAGGCTGGACCCTAAACCTCTCCAGGTGGCTGAGTCTTTATTAACACCTCCTGCTTCCCTGAGCCCAGGGTCTGCCAGTCACCGAGCAGCATCACTAGCCACATAAGCATGCTCCATGCAGCATGGTCTGTAAAAGCCAGCCAGGGTGGCAGTGAGGAGAACGCCATAGACACTAATTCAGAACTAAGAACAAGGGGAAAGTAGAAAAGATGCTGGCAGCAGGCTTGCAGATGGACGGTGAAGACTGACGCTGGAGTCCAAACCCTAGCCACCAGTGAAGGCCCAGTGGAGAGGCCACGTTGGTGCTGAGTTAGACTCAGCTGCTAGACACTAGACTAGGAGTTTCCAAGCCAACCACCCAGAATGGTGGGCAGTGGGGCTCTACCAAAACACTCACGTTGAATAATAAAAAAGGGCTGAAATGCCAATGGGAACCTGAAGGCCACGCTCCCTCCTTTCTTGTCCCCACTTCCCACCCCACAAACCTGGATTCCTCTAAGGAATCTTAGGTGTCAGGGTGGCAGTGAGGAGGGTCCCAGGCTGGGACATCATTGTCCAATCACAACATCCTGGCTGCCTCAGCTTTTCCCACTCCACTGGCAAGGATTTCTCTTACAGGTCATCTCAACTGAGAGAGAAGAGACTGCCCAGCAGCCAGGATTGTGAGTGTGGGAGGGGTGAAAGCTAAGGGCTTCCCCTGTACATACATCCTAGCCAATGCAAGGTGAAATGGTGTGGGAATAGGCCAAGAAAACACATCCAGTAACAAAAAGTTGGGTGAATGGTGGTCCTACACGGGCGTTACAAATCAGGCTGCTCAGAGAATGTCTAGTACTGCTGGAAAGGGCTCACTCAGAGGTTAAGAAGCAGGCATGGTTATGATAATCATACATGGAAGTCAGAGGGGGACACACAGAGGTGCCGGGGCCTTTTCAGAGATGGCAGTTCACAGAGGTGTATCCTCCTCCGCACTACCCAGTTTCTCCTCCTTTCTCAGAGGATTGCACTATCTGCCACCCACACATGCTTCTCAGGGGGAGCTTCCCTTGTGAGTGTGGGGGCACACCAACAATCCCCCGGCCCCTGCTCTGCTGGCCTTGGCCAAGGAGTTTCTCCAGAGCATCTGCTTCGGCAGCTCTGTGCAGGGGCCTGGGCCCTCCCGAGGAGGGCCCTCACTCTGGGACACACTCACGAGTTGCCGTCCCTGGGACTGTCGTCCTCTTCCTCTTGCTCTTCCTCCTCTGCCTCACTACCCTGACTACTGTACACTGTTGACTTCAGAATGGAAGGGATTTCCTGAAAATATCTGTTGACAATGACATCCTCAGCATCCTCGTTCTCTCTGCTCATCCAGATATTCTCCCATCGGCTGTAGACAGTAAGCGGATGTTCACAATCACATTGCCTCGGACTGCACTAAAGCTATAATTTCAAAACCTGCCAAGGAGCCCCTGGACCCTGCCCGGAAGAGGACAGCCACCAGGTACACTGGGCATCCTGTTTCTCATGAATTAAAAATGGTAGCCTGAAGCCACAAAGTCATCTGTGGCCACAAAATCAAACAGCAGGAACTCTGGGGTAAGCTAATGGCCTTTGAAGGCATTATATACACATGGAGAGCCTCCGCTGGACAGAATTATTCAGGAAGAATTATAATAACCTGTTGTAAGAAATGCAACGGAATTAAACAGCCTCCTAAATCAAGCGGGCGCCCACCTGTAAAATAACATTGGGACGGTAAACAATTGAGTCCTTTAATTTACCCTCAGAGAACTCCATGGGGATAGATTTAATAATATTAGAGGATTACACAAAGAGCCAGGAAAGCTTTTAGTCAACCCTCTAAGTCACAGGGACATAAAGTCAAGTGTGTGTAAGGATGAGCAGGTAGGTGCCAACTGTCTGCTGATCTTTAGGCTTTAGGGATATTTGTAGGCTTAATTTTAACTTTTTGACACAGAAAATTAAAAAAAAAAAAGTACTCAAGAAAGCGCTGTTCTGCTAACAGTCCAACAGGTGGGTGCGTGCAGCCTTCAGGGCACGGAGGAGGAACCAAAGAAGCAAGGAAAGAAGTGCGGGGAGGACCCCAACCATCAGCTCATGAAGCCCCATTCCTCTCGCTCTCCTCTTTCGCTCTCTCAGCTGGCCTAGATAGTTCATCTGCTTAGCTAAATCTCTGGGATCCGTTCCAAAACTCAATATAGGCTCTTTCAAAACTTCATTTATAAAAAACAGGTTCCAAAAGACCAGGCAAGTGGGGAGAGAGGACTTTAAACTACACAGATGTCAGGAAGAGAAAAAGAGCTCCGAGGGCTGAGAAAGCCCTTCTAACAGTGCCAGCCAGGAGAAAGACAGCCATGGGTACCTTGAAGGGTTCCAGCAGATGGACCATATCGGGGAGAGGGAGCCCCCTGGCCGCTCAATCTTCACTTTCTCTTCGCCATTTTTGTTCCGTATGCTGATGACCCCATTGGACATCCCCAGAGCCAGGTACTGACCATCGTTTGTCCAGCTGCACACACAACCCATGAAGAGCATGAGAGAGGGAAGGGACACAGACGATAAAGCAGGAAAGCTCAGTGGGAGGCGGCGGCAGCAGCCAGGCTAAGGTTCCATCACTCCTGCTCACTCCTGACAGAGACTTAGACACCAGCTTGGACTGTCACTTACAGCTGGACTCAGTGAGACCTTAAGGCAGGGGCGTCTATTTCAGGGGGCATCTCTCCCCTGGCTCCCTGCCCACATCTCCATGACAGCTTGCCCTTGCACTCCGGACCAGCCCCCGTTTTCTGCATTTCAACCCCCTCCCAACTCAGGGGCTCCCAGTAAACACACTGTCTTGTGTCTTTTTAGCCCTAGAACAGGGCTTGACGCGTCACTCATGCTGACAAAAGCTGAATCCCGGAGGACCCCCGAAGCTGCGGAGTTTCAGCGTGCCTGGGCCTAGTGCTGCGCCTGGCACTCTTGTTTGTGCCCATTGCCAGCTACTATCACCCTTGGCCCATGAGGACCCCAGGCCAGCTCAGAGAGACTCAGCAACCTTCCCAAGGCCACAGGCCTCTCAGTCACAAGATCCAGATTCTGGTATGGGTCTAGCACCTAAGTCAGAGGTTCCTGCCTGAGCTTCCTGGTGAAGAAGCCCATGCCAGCTCACCAGCAAAGGTGGTCAATGACACATTCCCATCAAGGAGACAAAAAGAAAAAGAAAAAAGGAAACACAGAAGCCTAGACCAACTAGCCAACACCACATTCTCCGGGGTGTGAAATTAGGGGCTTGTGTGGGTCTGTTGGGGAGAGAAGGAGCACAAGCTGTCGTCAGAGCTTCCCTAGCTTACTTACCTGCAGCAGGTGATCTTGCTGCTGGATTTGTGCTTGGAGACAGACTTCTGCTCAGGAGACCACAGCCCTTCAGTATCAGGCAAAAGAAAAGACAGCAAAACTATTCAGCAACAGAGAGGAGGAAACTATTCATCCATATAAAACTCAAAACTCTGGAGTCTTATGCTGAGTTAAAGGGGGAAAGCCAACTTGGAAAAGTTCAGTCTGTGTAAGTCCATGAATACAACATAGTAAATGACAGTCACACAACTGGAGACCAGCTCTATGGCTACGGGGACTTCAGCTACCAGGTGGCAGGGATGGTGGTGGCAGGCATTGGTATGGGAGTGAGATCCCGTGATGCAGTAGTAGTACACTGTCACACATACAGTGAAATGACAAAACCACAAACACACTGTGCCCTCCTTCCCGGGCTCCTGTGTTGCCCAGTGACTGCCTAAGGTGCATCCACTAAGAAAACTGGGTGAAGAACACATGAGGTTGCTCTGTGCTGTCTTTGTGATGTATTGGGAATTGTTTTTTAAAAAAGGTAGATGGTGAAGTTCTAGCCAACTTCTCCAGGATTTAAATCTCAAGGAAAAGGACAAGTTAGCTGCTCACAGCCAGGGCACGGCAGTCAGAGAACAACTCAGCATTAAAATAATGAGTTAAGCTGGGTGGTGGTGGCGCACGTATTTAATCTCAGCACTTGGGAGGGAAATGCAAGTGGATCTCTTTGAGTTCGAAGCTAGCCTGGTCCAGGACAGTCAGAACTACACAGAGAAACCCTGTCTTGAAAAACCAAAAGATAGATAGATAGATAGATAGATAGATAGATGGATGGATGGATGGATGGATGGATGGATGGATGGATGGATGGATGGATGGATGGATGGATGGAAGAGTCAAAGAAAAAAGAACGAACAAGTTAAGGAAATGGAACGTACAGGAATGAAGCTGTGACGTTTCACATTACATGAGCTGACCTAGAAAGACAAACATCACATGCTCTCATGCCTAACTTTTAGTATTTGTAAACAAGGGCTGTGATAGTAGGTACAGACCATGAAACTGGCAGGAAACCGTGAGAGGGAACAAGAGGCTTGGGGGATGGGAATGGTCACACACGATACCAAAGTGGAAAGGAGGCTCCTGGGGTGGGAGGGAGAAGGGATGAGGAAGAATGGGGGTGGAGGGGTGGGAAGAAGCAACAAAAACAAATTTTGTTTGAAAATGTCATGGTAAGACCTAATTCTCTGTTAAGCTAGTAAAAATCAAGTAAGCAATGAGTGAGATTTTTGGAGAGCCCACTTTCTAGGCCTCGGTCACTGCCCATGGCTCTGTCTGAGCTGTGCACTGTCACAGCACACTGGTCAGGTTAGGCTTGCTCCCCAGTCCCCAGATGTAGTACAAGGCCCTAAACAACAGACAAAAGCGAACTGTGCTCTGCCTGAGCTGTGACGTACGGCCATGTGAAATACGTTGCACAAATATGTTTACATAGCCAGGTGCATGTGTAGAGAGCAGAGGAAGCCCTGAGCAAATGTGTGCCACTGATACAACCACAGTCATGTCAAGGACTCAATAGCCTCACACCTAGAGGAACGGCAAAGCCTTCTCCCTGGGGGTGAAACTGAGGGAAATGGCAAAGCCTTCCCTTTCTGGTCTATGCGTAGATGTTGACAATACGTTCAGAAAATGTTCAACATAGCTTTCTCCCCAGATATTTATGGCCTGAAGACTGCTCCCTACAGAGACTGCTCTGACCGAGATTTAGCTAAACCGGCCTCCTTGATCCAGCTGTATATAACCCTGCCTCCTTGACTCAGCTGCAAAGGATCACCCTGCCTCTCTGTTCAACTCCATATAATAAGCAGAATGGGCGTCTAGGATGCTGTGGTCCACCTGATCCCAGTTTTACATCTGTGTCTTCGCTTTTCTTCATTCCCTGCTGCCCCAGTCATAAGAGTCCCTGGAGTCCCCGGAGCAGAGCAAGGTTTTGAGAATGCATGTCAAATGACCGAACCTTCCCCTCCCTGCTTTCAAATATTCCCACCCCACCTGTGCATGTTATCTGTGCTCCATTGTAAATGCACAGGGCCTTCAGCTGCAGGAACCCCTCCGCCTAGCCTCCCTCAAGCTCTGCACATAGTTGTCCAGCCTGGGCTTCAACCGCACTCCTCCAGTGCTGGCTAAGTGACTGCCAGTGACCCTGGAACTACACTGAGCCCCTGTGTTTCCTCCTTCACCAGGAGGGTGGGAACAAGTGAAACACTTGACCTCAGGAGTTGGCACAGGACTTGGAGCTCAGATTTTTTTTTTAATGGTTCTCAAACCATAAGAATTCTCTTTTTATCAGATTGGACCAGGGCAGACCTCCTGAGGAGAAAGCCAGAAAAGACTACAGGACAGGTGACATGTCTGCTGACTCCTCCACATGGGAACAGCTCTGAGACTGGACGAGACATGATAAATCTTGTTGGTTACAGAGTCCTCATGACTTACTATATTACAGTTTGCATACACAGTCCAAACAGACTTATAAAGTTGACAGATGCCTTTTACCTACCCAAACATAAAACAAAAAATCATCTTTAGCTGACTTGTGCATACCACACATTTCATAATTATGTTAATGCAGATATTTATGTTACCTTTAAAAGTTTGTGTGTTTTCAGAGAAAAGGGACCAGACACCAATAAAGACACCCAGGTGATCCAGTCTCTCTCTCTCTCAAAAAAAAAAAAGAATTCTCTTTTTAAAAAATTCACTGTAAACCATCAGCACAGTGCGTCCCACACTATAAACATCCTGCAGGTACTGTTGCATGTGTGTACAGTGACGTCTGTGTGCGGGGATGCTTGCCTGGGAAGCAGAAGCTGACCTTGAGAAGTCTTCCTCTATCACTCTATTTTTTAGACAGGGTCCCTCATTCAGTGAGGGACTAGCACTCTCCATTCTGGCCCCTGGGATCTGGCAATATTGCCCCCAGCACTGGGGTCACAGACAGAAGCCACCACAGCTGGCTTCTACCTGGGAACCTGGGTACCTGGGCTCTGAACTCTGGTCCTCAGGCTGCAAGCACTTTACCCACAGAAACATCTCCCCAGCCCAACTATTTTTACTCGAGATATTTTTACAAATCCTACCTTCCTCGTGCCACAAGTTTGAGAGCAGGGCTATTTTAACTCCCCAAACAAGCACAGATCAGCAGCCCACAAGAAGATACGCTAAACTGTGTACTCGAATGGTGGCGCTCCCACCACTGATAAACTGGTTGTTTTGCTTTTGGAAGCTAAAACTATGTGAGTGGGACAGACAAGGTAGGGAACACATTCCTTTTGGATAAGGACATTGAGGTACTGAGAAGGCTTAGGTCTCTGGATTCCTAGCCCTGTGGCTGTCCTGTGGGTCCCTTGGCATGGAGCTGGAAGCCAGCATCAATGTTTCATGCTCCAGAAGCCTCCCTCCTCCCTTCATAGACACATAACTGTCACCTCCCGTCCCAGTACATGCCAGCCCTGTATGGCACCTGGTGGGGTGGGAGGCAAAGGTCTGCTGTCCCCAGGAAGCAGAGCCACTGGCACAGAGACAAGAATAAGGACACACTGAGTCAGCAGCACAATTGAAAGGGTGAATTCCACAAATATGTGGATGTGGGTGAATACCAAGGTGGGCAGAAACACAGTTCCTGCTAGGGTGAGTCAGAGTCTTCTGTGCCCTCCTGCCCATCACACCATTTCCTCCCTAGGACCCTACTGCTCATCTGTCTCAGACACCTCACCACCCTCAAGGTCATCATCTCTCACTGTCTCTTTCTGCAAATTTAAAAGATAACTATGAACCTCCCCTCGGCTGCTGGAGGTGGAGAAGAGGCCTCTCTCTCTCAGGACAGGCCAGCAGGTTGTGTGTGAGTCTCAGCCTTCTCCACTAGAGGTGCTGGGAACTGAAACTTACCAAAGTCACTGGAGGAACAGGATGCCAGCTGGTGGGTAATAGGGTTGTAGGCAACACACTGTATAGAGTCATTGTGCCTGGAAGGTGAAGAACTGAAGATTATTCCACAGCAAACCACAAATGTCTCAGTGGCTCCAACTAGAGTCAAAGGAGGCTTGAAGGAGCTAGAGAGACGGCTCAGCAGGTAAAAGCTCTTACTGCTCTTCCAGAGGACCAGGATTTGATCCCCAGCACCCACATGGCAGCTCACACCTGTCTGTAACTCCAGTTCCAAAGAATATGATGCCCTCTTCCAGCCTCTGCAGGCAAAATACCAATATACATAAAATAAATTAAAAATAAATTTAGGAGTTGGGGATTTAGCTCAGTGGTGGAGCGTTTGCCTAGCAAGTGCAAGGCCCTGCATTTGGTCCTCAGCTCCGGGGAAAAAAAAAAAGAAAAAAAGAAAAAAAGAAATTTAAAAAGAAAAAAAAAAACAGTATTGAAGCCTCAAGTGACACATTGCAAGCCCCTCCCTGAGTGACCAACAGCCAGCTCAGGGACTCCTTTACAGGACTGCCCTCACCACCAGTTTCCACCTACCCTGCATCCCACCCAACTCAAGCCCCTCCTTCTCCAGGGCTCTCCTCCTGACACCTCCAGTGGGTGACTGAGATGAAGACCCAGGGAACCAGCTTAGTGCCAGGTGCAGACAGCACGCTTTACTTGTGGCTCTCATTGAGCCTTTCTGGTGGCCCAGAAATACAGGTTAAGTGTGAGGAAGAGGGTGCAGGCCAGGTGCACTCCCAGCTCTAGTCTCTGGTGACACTCCATGGCATCTGTGTCCCAGCTCTAGTCCTTCACTCTCTGGTGACACTGTACGCATGGCCTGACTCACTGTTCAGCTAAACACTGCTTGATGCATTCAGAGCAGCATCATTCACAGTAGGTACCAGGGGGGAGCAACCTAAGTGTCCATCAGCTGTTGAGCAATCCAAATGGGATATAGACACACAATGGAGTATTACTTCAGCCTTAAAGAGGAAGGCATGGGCCATGAGAACATTACATAAAATGAGCCAATCATAAAACACCAAATACTATATGATCCCACTTCTATGAGGCACCCGGAGGAGCCAAACTCCTAGAGTCAGAAAGGAGAATGACAGTTGCCAGGGCTGCGATGAGGCAAAATGGAAGGTGCTAAGCACTGAGTTTAGGTTCAGCAAGATGAAGGGTTCTGAAGACTTTACTTGCCAAAGTTTGGTTGCACAACAGCGTTAATGTGGATAACACCTGGTGGCCATGGCACAGTTTGTATTTGGGGTATTTCTCTACAACTGAAAATAACAAAAGCTGTCTGTCAAGTACTTACTGTGGACCAGGCTAGGTGTCAGAAATACAAGCATGCAAAAGCAGGGCTAGTGTCTACCTTCCAGAGCCCACAGGCCAATGGGTGGCATCAATCAATACTCAGAACATGTAAGGCCACAGCTGTAAGAGATGCTCAGGACAGGCCCTCCTGAGTCTAGAGGGGAAGGGGAGAGTTGGCAGCAGGGACCGCTGCACCCGAGGCCTGTAGGATGTGTGTGTGGTGGTGGAGGGGGCAGGAGTGCTTGCTAGGAAAGGGAGAGATTTGAACACTGCCCCTAAGGAGTGGAAAGCTTAGAGCACACTGGCTTTTCTAGTTTTTGACACTGGGCAGATGCAAAGCCATTCCTGGAGGCAGAGACACTGAAGAGGACAGAGTGGGTGAGAGGGAAGTGATGGAGATCTGTGGTGTCAGATTAGTAAAATACATTGCACAACATACAGCTCAGTACTAGCTAAGCTAGTTAGTGGTCATTCACTACCCACCCACCCTCATGCTGAATTCAAGTTCATCTTGAGCAGGAAAGCTCTTCCGTACATTGTTTCCACAAGGCTGTGACCACAGTGAACAGCAGTCAGAGCAGAGTCAGGTGTGGTTGGTGGGCACACCTGTAAAGCCTGCTGCCTAAGCCTGAGGCAGGGAGGGTACAAGCTTTGGTTGCCCTCACAGAGGGAGACCCTGTCTCAAGCAAATAAAACAGTAAGAGTTCAACTATAACACTGTCACCCATGCAATGACTTACGTGTACTTGAGAATGCCTTCCAGTTTTGAGGTCCAGATAATGATGCTCTTGTCAGCAGATCCAGATGCAAAGCGCTTGCCTGAAAGGGTTTTCAAAAGGAAATCAGCACATGTATTTTAAACCAGCATTTTCCAGACAGTATGTCTAAGACAAGTAATTCTTCAAGGCACCTAATTAGCTAGGACTGTAGTTCAGCTGGCAGAGTAGCTGTCTAGTATGTGTGGGGCCCCAGGTTCAAATCCCAGCACTGCAGAAGCCGAGAGTAGTAGTAGTTAGTGCACTCCTATCACCCAGCACTTGCGGTGGCAAGAAGATCAGAGGTTCAGAGTCATCCTTGGCTACACAGTGAGTTTGAAGCCAACCTGGGCTACAAGAGACCTGTCTAAAAAATATCTTTCAAGGGAATTAAGTGTCCCCTTTTTCTATACCGCTGTTCTTGGATGCGGTGTGGGGACAGGTCCTAGGGCCTGCACATACTGAGCACCCAGCCCACAAAGAAGCTGTAATCCCAACCCTTCTCTGCTTCTCATCAACCATGGAAGCAAGGAATCCGCAGGTGGGGCTTTCCTGGCACCGAGTACACCCAGACTCACTAAGGCTCGGCTGCATCTGTGTGCCATGTTCTAGAGTAAGGGCTGAGCAGTGACTGAAACATCTAAGCTTCATTTCTGTGGTGTCTACTCCAAGAGGCAGACATTAAGTTTATCCAACACAAATACAATCTGGAAGGTGGTGAAAGTGAGAACAAGCTAGAAGGAAGCAACAAACGCCAAGTGATCCCTCATTTACTCCGTGGACACCAACCTATTAGCATGTGGGAAGGCAGGCGCCTGCAGCAACCCCGCAGCCTTCATTTGCTCTGGCGAGAGGAGGACTTCAAGGAAGCTGGGCCAGGGTTTGCACGGGCCAGGGTTTGCATGCCCAACTGCGGACTGTTATTACATTTTGACGACTTATTTGTGTGTATGCGGGAGGCACAAATGACACCATGGCGCACACTGGGACAACTTAGGGAGTTCTCTCCTTCCGCCATGTGCGGCTGTCAGGCTTTCAGGTTTTCAGGCGGCGGCAAAGGCAAACACCTGTTGCAGATTTTCAGACTTTATTCTTAGGGCAAGTGGAAGGTGACCTTCAGGAGCCACTGCTCCCAGAGCCTCAGTGTCCCCGTGTGAGTCTGTGTGAGTCGGTTCCTCTGCAGTCAGCTCAAGCGGGAGCCTGCAGGTCAGGCACCGTAGCAAACGCTGATCAGAGAGATACTCTGCTGTCAGGTGTCCCCTCCCTCCACCTCTCTGACCTGCTGAGCAGCAGGGGATGACAAGTATGGGCTCCAGGCCCAGAATCCTGCGTCAGAATCCCTAGTGATGTCACCGAGCAGCTGTGCGACCAGAACTAGCTACAGGCCACCTCCAGGCTTTCAATTCCTCATGTGAAAATGGACAGTAATAGAATTTACCTCACAGTTGATGGGAAGAAAGGACATGCATGTGCACGCACACACACACACACACACACACACACACACACACACACACACACAGAAAATGTTCAGAACAACACACAGAAAAAGTTCAGAACAGCTGGGCAGTGGTGGCACACACCTTTAGTCCCAGCACTTGGGAGGCAGAGGCAGGCAAATCTCTGAGTTTGAGGCCAGCCTGGTCTACAGAGTGAGTTCCAGGACAGCTAGGACTGCACACAGAAACCCTATCTCAAAAAAAAAAAGTCAGAACTGTGCTAAAACGTAACTACTGTTACTCTTTCTTCACACTGGTTTATTGTTCTTGAAAAAGGAACTCTGTCTTACACACCTTTAATCATGGTGGCTCATTAATTAGGAAAGTTTCAGAAGTCAGAAACAAGCAGACTTAAAAAATAAAACCATAATTTATATGTCTATTTTCAGAAATAAGGGCGTAGACAAGTTTGGAGGAACTAAGACTTCCTAATATTATGTGTCACAAAAAGCATGATACACCGGGAAAACCCAGGTACCATAGGCAGAGGACATCAGTCAGGCTCTATAATTGCTCCAGGCCTGTTGTCCCTCTGTCAGAGGGCGTAAAAGTGCCTTTGCTGCATGCTTCAGAGGGCTAAAAGAAGGGTCACATGGGACAATGTGTGACAGAGTACTGCAGAGCACTGACTAATGCCATTGCTCACAGGGCTACAAGCCACAGGGCTTCTCTCACACACTCAGGACACCCACCAGCCTCTGCGCCTGTGCATAAATCATTCAGTTACCCAGGCTGCCTGCCACTGGTCTCCCTGGAGCATCAACTTGAATTCAAACTGTACGGCAGACACGTGACCACGAAGCAAGAAATGTGTGCTGTCTCTCCCTAACCTGCCCCAGGACCTAGCAAGTCAAAGTTCTCCCAAAGTGAAGCGACTAGGCTAAGTCAGGCTGGAGCAGAATACATTGTATATATGTGCATTTACCTACAGAGCAGCCCTACATCTTTCATCTAATTCTCAAAGAAGTCCACCATCCAAAGAAATATGTACCTGGGTCTTAGTCTCATCTAAGCTCTGTAACCTTTGATGTAGAGACTCCAACTGTGGTCAGAGCATCATCTCCAGCCCTACATGTGACCCAGGAAGTGACAGAGACAATAATCAGCTCAAAGTCAGGGCTTGGGCCAGAAGTTGGTTCAGCAGGTAAAGGACTTGCCACACAAGTTTGGCAACTTGAGCTCAGTCCCCAGAACCCACATAAAGGTAGATGGAGAGAACAGTCTCTCTAAAATTATCTTCTGATGTCCACATGTGTGCCATGCAAAACATGCCCACATGTGCACACACACAATAATAAGACATAAAATTTTAATCTAGATCTATGTGTTTATTTTCTGTATGAGTGTGTATGTGGGGGGCTTATGCATGCCACAGTACACATTTGGAGGTCGGAGGACAACTTGCAGGAGTAGGCTCTCTCCTTCCACCAAGTGGATATCAGGGAACAACTCAAATCAGGCTTGGTGTAAATGCCTTAACCTGTTGGGCCATCTGCTCATTCCAATAAATTAACAAAAGTCCCGCAGCTTTTGGGTTGGGCTAAGGTTGGAACTTCCATAGCATAGCACTCTGCCTACCTGCCTACTTATCTACCATCTATTTCTCTTCATTTTACTGTGATTTCTGCAGTGCTGTGGAAGGAACTCAGGGCCTTGGGCAAGAGAATGCTAGGCAAGTGTTCCATCACTCAGCTCTGTCCCCAGCCCACGTGAATTGACTTTTAACTCACAATCTCAATCTCACACACCAATTCTCCAACCACCTCCTCTCTGTCCCAACCTTCCAGGTGCTACAGTATAATAACCCCTCAAGCCCCCCCCCCCCCCCCCCCCACTGCCCTTCTTCCCTTACAGCCCATCTCCACTCCTTTCAAGGTCATGGCACAAGATCATTCATCCTCTCTGCTCTCACCTCACCTTGCCTGTAAACTGCACTCGGACCAAACGCATCCCTTCTCCTCCTGCTACCATGCAGCTCAGAGTGACTAGAGAAGACAAACCACACAAAGTGATGTCACCTGCAATTCATGACCACCAGCCTCAAGTACATCCTTCCGGCCTCTGGAGGTCTCACTGCACCTCCTAAGTCCATTCATTCTCCCACTCTCCAAAGCTGCAATTTGACTTTTTTGTTTCTCTTCAACTCTAAAACCATGGAGGAACCAAAGAGAATGTCCTTCAGATCCCTACTACCACAGGCCCCGCCTGCCATGCCCCTTTTCTGAATCGAAGCCCTCCCTGTGTCCGAGGTCCCATATCCTCACCACTTGATGCTTGCATTCCAGCAATTTTCTCCCCTTTCTTCCATCAAGTTTCCACAGTGCCCATGTGCACACCTGAACTCTGGCAGCACCACCCACATTGGTGGAGGGTAACTCCACCATTCAGTCATTCGGTCAAGGGCTGTGGCACTGCCTGCAATGTTTACACTCACACCAGCCTGCCAGGAAATCCTGTCTGCTCTGTCCTCAAAGCTGTCCAGAACCTGATCGCTTCTCAACACTTCTTTGGCCCCCACAGAAGTCTGCCACTGTCACCCTTGTCCTGGAAGATGCTGGTAAGCTGTTTCCAAGGTAAATATAAAATAGAAGTCAGATCAGACCCCTGCTCCACGCAGACCCCGACAACAGTGCTGACTGCTTCTTCACTGAGGGCTCTCATGACGCTGACACCGTCTGGCCACCCCACACCTGTTCTCTTCTAGCCCTCTCCCAGTTCTCTCCCATTCTTTCTGCCCTAGTCCCCACCCAAGGGCTTCTGCAGTGGCTCTTCCATCTTCAAGAAGCTCTTTTCCAATGCCCGATGCCGAATCTCTCCATCTCAGGTCTGCAAGTCTTTGTTCGGCTGCCCTTTCTGAATGGGCCATTCACAGTCATACTGGATAATGCACCAGACCTCTGCTCCACCCAGCACTCCCAACCCTCATATCCTGTCCACCTGCCAGCCTTGTACTTAGCTCCTATTGACTATGCTCATTCTATGTTCCCTGGCCCCTCCTTCCTCCCTGGCTCCCAACAAGCCCTTCTTCTCTTTTGTTCTCTAAAATAAGCCAAGCACTTGAGACAGTACCTGCCATGTGGCTAGCTAGAGTCCTAACTCAGTGGCAGAGCACTTACCTGGTGTGTGTAAGGCCCTGGGCTTAGTCCCAGCACCACAAAAGGCAAGCCAAAACCCTGTTTCCATGACTTGCTAAAGTCTAAGCCATTGCCTATCCTCTGAGCATGCAGGTTGTATTTTAAAGATAATTACAGAATTCCTGAGGAGAAAGATGAGCAGCTAAAGGCCATGACCGAGACCAGAACCAGAGAGGCCTCTTACCATCCTTTGCATAGGCCACGCAGTACACAGTGTCTTTGTGTCCCTTGAGGGGCTGAAGTAAGGTGCCATCGGAGGTGTCATAAACCTGTCAAAAGGGTAAAAATATCGATTATCTATGTGACATCCATTATTCAAAATCTCTGCAGGGTGCTACTGCTATTTTTGTTTTTATAACACAACAGTTGTTGATTTCCTAAATTAGTATCAAGTAGAGACAGCACTACATAACAAGAATGAATATGTCTTATTGCAGGCCCAGCAGGAAGTGGAGGGCCAGCTCGATGCTCTGTGTGGCTAGGCACACACCGCCAATGGTGGAGAAACAGCAACCACACTGCTTTTCACTTGAGGGAAAGCTCTGCAGACTTCACCCATTCTCCCCACCTCCCCACCCAGTCCTGGGGCCTGAACCTGGGGCACTGTACAACGCCAGACAAGCCCTCTGCCTCTGAGCTATATTCACAGCCTCCTCGGCTAGTATTTATTTTGAAACAGTGTTTACTAAGTTGCTCAGGCTGGCTCTGAACTTCCTCTGCAGCACAGGCTGGCCTTGAACCTTCAATCCTCCCGCCTCCTCCTCTCAAGGAGCTGAGATTATAAGCCTGCACAACCAGGCCTAGGCAAATTTCACTTATGTCACATGGGCTTGGATGAACGAGCCATCAAGGCAGGCCCTCATTAACAAAGCCAGCACACACAAAGAGCTGGTGGACAACACGGTCAACTGTCAGGGCCAACACTGCCACGAGTGTCAGCACACACACACAGATGCATCATACTTGCTACCACGTCTGAAAGTCACAGATCTAACAAACGTGGGGTTTGCAAGTGGGAGGGAGTGTTATAAAACGCAGCTGCAATGTGCATTTAGGGTATTTTATAGTTGTGCAACATGGCTAAATATGTGGAGATGTAAAAAACAGAGCATCTGAGAAATGAGGCCAGAGCTCTCCCACACAGGCAGAACACTGGAGAAGGAAGTCCGTGAAGGGAAGTGAAAAGGATCTATGCCGTCTGCCCTGGAAAGAAGCCCGCAGAACAACTCAAGCACTGCTGTGAGACTAGGAGTTCGCACACAGAACTAGGACACCGCCGTCGGTCTGTGTATCTAGACGCAGCAGAAAGGACGGCGGCTTAGCGGAAGAAGGTCTATTACAGAGGTTCTGGGGCAAACAGAAGGCGTCTCTCAAGATTAGTCTTATGTACTAGGATAGGTTCCAGAGGGAGCCTGTGTCCTTTGAAACTTTGAACAATAGGACAGCATTCATATGGAATTATTTAGGGGCACCCGAGTCCAGAAGTCAAGGTCAACTTTCTGGCTTCTCATGGAAGGCCAGCCTTTAGCCTTGTAATTTCACTTTGGTCCAACAAAATATGAACCGACACCCACCCAGTTTCAAAGGCATTTTGATTAATTGTCTGCAACCATTTCATGGGTGTCTCAAAGGGGAAAGATAAATGACTCCAAAGGAGGCATTGTTCACGAGTTCCTATCTGATAGACAGTTTACCTACCTGTTTTAAATACACCATTTCCTTCCTTATTAAAAAGGAATGGCTGGTTTTTCCGCTCTTGCCTTTTTTATCTCAAAAAAGAGGGTCACATTTCAGAGTACTTACAAGAGGGAGGGAGAAAAAAAAAAAGCACTCAAAATGAAAACTCGAAAAAAACCTACCAGCAA
>CABHPP010096418.1:0-26326 GCA_902168425.1 Peromyscus attwateri | reverse complement strand
CCATCTCCTCAAGGGCAAAGACTCCCCCGAGGATTGAGATCGACCTGGTGGACTCAGCCCAGGCAGGTCTAGTCCCCTCCTCCCAGGCTGAGCCTAGGGTCTCTACTAAGACCCAGGTTTCAAACAGTCAATTCATGTACTGAGCACAGGGCCCGGTCCAACTGCCTGGATGCCTCCCAAACAGATCAAGCCAATCAACTGTCTCACCCATTCAGAGGGCCTGATCCAGTTGGGGGCCCTGAAAGGGAATCTTAATTCAAGTTCTCCATTGGTTCCTTCCTTTGGAGTTCAGCAGAGGGTGAGGAAAGACTGTAGGAGTCAGAGGGGATGTAGGATATCAGGAAAACATGGCTCATTGAATCAATCAAGCAGGGCTCACATGGGCTCACAGATTCAAATGGCAAGCATGGGGTCTGCATGTGTCTGTACCTATTATGACTGCTAGTTTGGTGTTTTTTTTTTGTTTTTTTTTTTTTGAGACTCCTAACAGTGGGAGCAGGTGTATCTCTGATATTTTTGCCTGCTCCTGGTACTCTTTTTCTCCTATTAGGTTGCTTTGTCCAGCCTCGGTATGAGGGTTTTTGCCAGGTTGCACTGTATCTTGTTTTGTCCTGTCTGGCTTGCAGACCTGATCTTTTCTGAAGAGGAAATGGAAGTGGAGTGGATTTGGGGAGAGAGGAGGTGGTGCAGGAGAGCTGGAAGAAATGGAGGAAGGGGAAACTGTGGTTAGGATGTATTGTATGAGAAAGGAATCTATTTTCAATAAAAATATGGACAAAAGAAGCTAATCTTTTCCCATGACAGGGTATACATGGAATGCATAGGAAGCCACAGAGTCACAATATCTTTGACTTAGCTCCAGGCTCCTAAGGATTTATAGGTTGGCAAAGAAACTGAAGTTTTGTCTCTTTTACTTTTGTTCTACTTTCTACTTTTGTGTTTATTTTCTTCTAACCTCTGAACTTCTTTTTTTTTTTTGTTTGTTTTTTGTTTTTTGTTTTTTGGAGACAGGGTTTCTCCGTGTAGCTTTGTGCCTTTCCTGGAACTCACTTGGTAGCCCATGCTGGCCTCGATCTCACAGAGATCCGCCTGGCTCTGCCTCCCGAGTGCTGGGATTAAAGGTGTGCGCCACCACCACCCGGCCCCTCTGAACTTCTTTTGAGGCTCTTTATGGTCTATAAACATAAAAAAGTAATTTGTAGTCACTGGTCTGTACCATCATAGCATAATACCATTGATTTATAGCACGGTACAAATTTTAGGACTATTGATTCTGTACTATGGGAATGAAATCATGAGCTCCACAGAACTCTTTGCATCTTAACTGTAATTTTCAAGATTGACACTTGTAGTTGTAAGTTTTCCTGTGTACCACCTAGTCCTGCAGCTGCTTGGACCCAAGTAAACACTCAGAAGCTTATATTAATTATAACTACTTGGCTATTAGCTCAGGCTTATTACTGACTAGCTCTTATACTTAAATTAAGCCATAATTCATATCTATGTTTAGCCATGTGGCTTGGTACCCTTTCTCAGTTCTGCTTAGTCATCTTGCCTTCTCTGTGTCTGGCTGGCAACTCCTGACTCAGCCCTTCCTATTCCCTAAATTCTCATCTACTTACCCCACCTATACTTCCTGCCTGGCTACTGGCCAATCAGCGTTTATTTATCAACCAATCAGAGCATCACATATTCACAGCATACAGAACAATATCCCACAGCATATCCCCTTTTCTGTCTAATCAAAAAGGAAGGTTTTAACTTTAAAATAGAAAAATTACATATAATGAAACAGTTATCAAGAAAGAATAACAGTTATGTATCTAGTCTATTTGTATTTTTCTTTCTTTTTTTTTTTTTTTTTTTCGAGACAGGGCTTCTCTGTGTAGCTTTGCGCCTTTCCTGGATCTCACTCTGTAGACCAGGCTGGCCTCGAACTCACAAAGATCTGCCTGCCTCTGCCTCCTGAGTGCTGGGATTAAAGGCATGCGCCACTACCGCCCGGCTTGTATTTTTCAAAATTAAAGAAAATATTCTGTCATCTATCCTATATTTGTGAGTCTAAAGTTTTATATCTAATTTATCTTTTATCATAACCAAGGAAAATTATAATTATAACTATCTAGTTTTCAACTACATCAAAGACCCCAGAAGGATATAATATTACCTAAGCAAACAGGAAATGCATTGTAAGCAACTTCTAAAATTCTGGAATGACAGAGACAGTTGGCTGCCTGGACAGTCACCCAAAGTTCCTCTGTAGTGTTGGAGCATCCATCTTCAGCCTATAGGTCCAGAGTCTTTTAGTCACTTCTCCCTGTGTCCTGTAGAGTGTCTGACAGTCTCCTTTGCGAAGCAGGAATGTGAAGAACCATTTTGCCCCAATTTGGCAAATTCAGTGGTAATCTTCCTATGGGTACTGCATGTCCAGTTTATACAACATATTATCAGCAGTCCAGGTAAGAGCAGCCTCTTGCCCAAATGGCTATTTTTGCCAAGAAGAAGATAAACTCCATATGGAGTGTCTTCAATGCCTATCCTCCTCTCTGAAGTAAATTGGTGCTGCCAGGATCAGACACATCTCATTGTCATGTCATTCTCAACTGAATTACCAATGGGTCAAGGAAGAAATAAAGAAATAAATTAAAGACTTCCTAGAATTTAATGAAAATGAATGTACACCATACCCAAACTTATGGGACACTATGAAAGCAGTACTAAAAGGAAAGTTCATAGCACTAAATGCCTACATAAAGAATTTGGATAAATCTCAAACTAGTGACTTAACAGCACACCTGAGAGCTTTAGAACAAAAAGAAGCAAACTCACCCAGGAGGAATAGATGCCAGGAAATAATCAAATTGAGGACTGAAATAAATAAAATAGAAACAAAGAGAACAATACAAAAAGATCAATGGAACAGAGTTGGTTCTTTGAGAAAATCAATAAGGTACACAAACCCTTATCCAAAGTAGCCAAAGGCAGAGAGAGAATATCCAAATTAACAAAATCAGAAATGAAAAGGTAGACATAACAACAGACAACGAGGAAATCCAGAGAATCATCAGGTCATACTTCAAAAACTTATACTCCAAAAAATTTGGAAAATCTAAAAGAAATGGACATTTTCTGGATAGGTACTACATACTCCAATTAAATCAAGACCAGATAAACAACTTAAAAAAAACCCTATAACCTCTAAGAAAATAGAGGCAGTCATTAAATGTCTCCTAATCAAAACAAAAACAAAAACAAAAACAAAAACAAAAAACCCCAGGGTCAGATGGTTTCAGTGCAGAATTCTACCAGAATTTCAAAGAGGTAATACTTATACTCCTTAAATTGTTCCATACAATAGAAACAGAAGGAACATTGACAAACTCTTTTTATGAGGCTACAGTTACCCTGATATCCAAACCACACAAGGGTGCAAGGAAAAAAGAGAATTACATACTAATCTTCCTCATGAACATTGATGCAAAAGTACTCAATAAAATACTGGCAAACCAAATCTAAGAACACATCAAAAAATTCATTCATTATGATCAAGTGGGCTTCATCCCAGAGAGGCAGGAATAGTTCAACATATGAAAATCTGTCAATGTAATCTACCATATAAACAAACTGAAAGAAAGAAACTACTGATCATCTCATTAGATGCTTAAAAGCCCTTTGACAAAATCCAACACCCCTTCATTATAAAGGTCTTGGAGAGATTAGGAATACAAGGAACATACCTAAGCATAATAAAGGCAATTTATAGCAACTCATGCAGCCAACATCATATTAAAAGGAGAGAAATTCAGAGCAATTCCACTGAAATCAGGAAAAAGACAAGACTATCCACTCTCCCCATATCTATTCAATATAGTACTCAAAGTCCTAGCTAGAGCAATAAGACAACAAAAAGAGATCAAGGGAATACAAATTGGAAAGGAAGAAGTCAAACTTTCCCTATTTGCAGATGATATGATAGTATGCATAAGTGAACCCGAAATTCTATAAGGGGACTTCTACAACTGATAAACACCTTCAATAATGTAGCAGGATACAAGATTAACTAAAAAAAGAAAAAAACAAAAACCAACCAACCAACCAACCAAACAAACAAAAAAACCAGTAGCCCTCCTATATACAAATGATAAATGGGCCAAGAGAGAAACCAGAGAAATATCTTCCTTTACAATGGCCATAAATAATATAAAATAACTTGGGGTAACTGTGGTGGTATTGTGTTTGCCAAAATATTGTGTACCTTAATAAACTTATCTGGGGTCAGAGACAGAACAGTCACAATGTTAAACAGAGGTTAGGGAGTGGTAGCACCACACCTTTAATCCTAGCATTCCAGAGGCAGAAATCCATGTGTTCAAGGATACACCCAAGCATGGTGACCAACGCCTTTAATCCCAGAAAGCACGCCTTTAATCCCAGGGAGTGGTGGTAGAAAGCAGAAAGGTATATAAGGCGTAAGGACCAAAAACTAGAGGCATTTGCCCATAGAGGCATTTGCCCATAGAAGCATTTGGCATGGTTAAGCATTTAGGCTGGTTAAGCATTCAGGCTTCTAGCAGCAGTTCAGCTGAGACCCATTCTGGATGAGGACTCAGAGGCCTCCAGTCTGAGGAAACAAGACCAGCTGAGGATCCGGCGAGGTGAGGTAGCTGTGGCTTGTTCTATCTCTCTGACCTTCCAGCATTTCACCCCAATACCCGGCTCGGGTTTGTTTTATTAATAAGAACTTTTAAGACTCATGCTACAGGTAACTCTAACCAAGCAAGTGAAAGACCTGTATGACAAGAACTTTAAGTCTTTGAAGAAAGAAATTGAAGAAGATATTAGAAAATGGAAAGATCTCCCATGCTCATGGATAGGTAGAATTAACATAGTAAAAATGGCAATCTTACCAAAAGCAATCTACAGATTCAATGCAATCCCCATCAAAATCCCAGCACAATTCTTCAGACACTTCGAAAGAACAATACTCAACTTCACATGGAAAAACAAAAAAATAAGGATAGCTCAAACAGTCCTTTACAATAAAGCAACTTCTGGAGGCATCACATCCTTGACTTCAAGCTCTACTATAGAACTATAGTAATAAAAACAGCTTGGTATTGGAATAAGAACTTAAATGTGGACCAATGGAATCAAATTGAAGACCCCGACGTTAATCCACATACCTATGAACATCTGATTTTTGACAAATCAGCCAAAACTGTACAATGGAAAAAAGAAAGCATCTTCAACAAATGGTGCTGGCATAACTGGATGTTAAATGTAGAAGACTGCAAATAGATCCATATCTGTCACTGTGCACAAAACTTGAGTCCAAGTGGATCAAAGGCCTCAACAGCTACACTGAACCTGATAGAAGAGAAAGTAGGAAGTAGCCTTGAATGCATTGGCACAGGAGACCACTTCCTAAATACAACACGAATAACACAGACACTGAGAACAACAATTAATAAATGGAACCTCCTGAAAGTGAAAAGCTTCTGTAAGGCAAAGGACACAGTAAATAAGACAAAACAACAGCCTACAGAATGGGAAAAGATCTTCACCAACCCCACATCTGACAGAGGGCTGATCTCCAAAATATAAAGAACTCAAGAAACTAGACAGCAAAATATCAAACAATTCAATTAAAAAATGGGCTACATACCTAAACAGAGAATTCTCAACAGAAGAATCTCAAATGGCCTAAAGACATTTAAAGAATTGCTTAACATCCTTAGTCATCAAAATGCAAATCAAAATGACTCTGAGATACCATCTTACACCTGTCAGAATGGCTAAGATAAAAAAAAAAACACTGATAACAGCTTATGTTGGAGAGGATGTGGAGCAAGGAGAACATTCCTGCTCTGTTGGTGGGAGTGCAAACTTTGGAAATCAGTATGGAGACTTCTCAGAAAATGGGGAATCAAGACCCGGTAATACCACTCTTAGGCACACACCCAAAGAATGCTCAATCATACCACAAGGAGAGTTGCTCAAGTATGTTCATACCAGCATTATTTGTAATAACCAGAACGTGGAAACAACCTAAATGCCCCTCAAATGAAAAATGGATAAAGAAAATGTGGTACATATATACAGTGGAGTACTACTCAGCAGTAAAAAACAATGATATCATGAAATTTGCAGGCAAATAGATGGAACTAGAAAATATCATCCTGAGTGAGGTAACCTAGACTCAGAAAGACAAACATGGTATGTACCCACTCATAAGTGGATACTAGATGTAAAGCACAGTATAACCAGACTATAACCCACAGCTCCAGAGAAGCTAGCTAACAAGGAGGACCCAAAGAGGGATGCAAGAATCACCTTGGGAAGGGGAAATAGATGAGATCTCCTTGAGTAGACTCAGGGCAAGGGAGGGTAATCAAGAGGAGGGGATTGGGGATTGAGAACATAAAGGAACTTGATGGTTGGTCTAGGAGACGGATGGAGTGGGAAGCAATGAATGAGATATCTTGATTGTGGAGACCCACAGAGGTTTTCTAGTGAGAACTTACACAGGGCCTGAAAATCTGAGCTTGTTTTATTCAGTAGGGCTGAATAGGGGGATGATTTGACCACAGTGTGGTTACCAGGTGCTTGGAAGGGAAGGGTCTACACTTGGCTGTGTGGTATGCTGTGACCTTCAAGGGGGAGGTCTTTTGCCCTGCCCCTTGGCAATATTATAAAAAGCCCTTTTGAATAAACAGAAAAGGCCATTGGGTCGTGATTCAGGCCCTCCTGAAGCTATCCTGTGTTTCTGTCTTTCCTACTAGGTCTCTATATCTAATATTTCTTATCCCTCTCTCATATGAACCCTTCAAAAGGTGGGAGCTGGCCTCTCATACTTGATAGAGGGAGACATTATGGGGTTAGGGAGAAACCTAGTACTAGGGAAATTCCCAGGAAATCGCAAGCATCTCCCCAGCTTAGACTACTAGCAGTAGTGGAAAGGGTGTCTGAACTGGCCTACCCTGGTAATCAGACTGGTGAATGCCCTAACTGTCATCATAGAGCCTTCATCCAGTAACTGATGGAAGCATATGTAGTGATTTACAGCAAAGCATCAGGTCAAGCTCCAAGATTCCAGTTGAAGAGAGGGAAGAGGGATTCTATGAACAAGGGGGTCAAGATCATGATGGGGAAATCTACAGAGTTAACTGAACCAAGCTTGTAGGATCTCACAGAATTAGACTGACAACTGTGGAAGCTGCATGGAACTGGACTAGACCCTCTGCATATGGGAAACCATTGTATATCTTGGTCTGTTTGAGGGGCTCCTGGTACTGGGATCAGGATCTACCCCTGGTGCATGAGCTGACTTTTTGGAGACCATTACCTATAGTGGGATACCTGGCTCAGCCTTGATGCAGAAGTAAGGGGCTTGGTCCTGCCTCAACTGAATATACCAGGCTTTGCTGACTCCCTGTGGGAGCCCTTACCCTTTTGGAGGAGGGGATGGGAGGTGGGTCAGGGGGAAAGGCTGAGGGGGGGGGGGGCAGGAGAAGGGATGAGAGGGCAATCTGTGGTTGGTAAATAAAATGAATAAAAAAATTTCTTAAATATAAAAAAGAACATGATGCTCACATTTCTGACAGGTGGGGTGGATGATTTTTGGTTGTTTAGTGGGTTATGGATATTTTTCATCATTTAAGGGGGTTGGTTACAAGTTGTTATTTGTAACAGTCAGGAAAAAAGCTGAACAATAGAGATTGGATTTGGGGATCTTGTTCTGGAAAGAAAAAGGGGGGAAATATAGAAATAATAGGATAAAAGGTATATTATTTAATCTACTTTTAAATCAAAAAAGCAGCCACTAGTCTTAAATAGTTTACATTGTCTTGGATTTTTGTATATTAATACAAATTTGAGGTTATTTTTGTTAGAACCTACCGTATGTACATTTCTACTATTGTTCAAGATGTTGTACTTATATAGCTCATATAACAATATAATGTAAATTTCTGGTCCTTGAAAGTTACTATTACAAACTATTTAGGATAATAAATGTAGGTTAATAGTCACCTATTATAAAGCTCATAGTCATGTTAGGTATGTTTTCAAGGTCAAACAGAGATATATTTTAGATAGACAGGTAGTCATCAAACACTTCAGAGATCTACAGAATATAGCATTTAAGATGTTTTAATAACTTTTTTTTTTTTTATGACAATGAGATGTGTGTGCTCCTGGCAACATCAATCTGCTTCAAAGAAGATGATGGGCATTGAAGAAACTCCATATGGAGTTTACTTTCTTTATGGTAAAAATTAGCCACTCAGGAATAAATTTCACTTGCCTTGACTGCTGACAACATGCTGTTTAAACTGGACAAGCAGGACAGAAATGAAAGTCAAAATTTGCCAAGACAAGATGGGACAGTCCTTCAAAAATCTCACTTCACAGATAAGTTTGTCAGATGTTCTAGGGCTGCAGGCTGAAGATGGATGCCCCAACTTGCAGAGGACCCTTGGGTGACTATCCAGGCAGCCAGCTGTTCCTGTCATTTCTTAATTTTGAAAGTTGTTTGCTCTGCACTTCCTGTTTACTCAGGTAATATATCCTTCTCAGGTCTCTGATGGAGTTGAAGACTAGATAGTTAAAGTTTTCCTTGTTACCAAATTCAGAAAAGAAACTCACATAAGAGGTATGAACTATATAAGGTTGAAAGGCATAAAAAGATAATTTTGGGTTGGTAATGCAAATTAGGATAGAAAGTGAATTAGGTACAACACTTTGGACTCACCAAGATAGGATAGATAATGGAATATTTTCTCTGAATTTGTCAAATACTAACGAACTAGACATTGTTAATGTAATTATTGCCTGCCTATATTTATATATAGTTATTGTACTTATTGTATATAGTTTTTCTATGATAGTTAAAACTTGTGCTTTTTATTTAGACAAAGGGGGAAATGTTGTGTTATATTTTGTTTGTGTTCTGACAAATAAAGCTTGCTTGGAGTCAGAGGGCAAAGCTAGTCACTAGTAGGCCCTAGAGGTCTGGGGTCTGTACAGAGAAGAACAGGAATTGATAAATTGGGGTGGAGACAGGATCTTGGCCCTTTTGGACTGGAGGAATGGAAGAGGAAGGAAGAGTCTGTTTGCTCTCCTGCTTCTCTGATCTTTCTGGTTTTACTGAGATATCTGACTCCTGGTTTTTATTGATAACATTTAATTAGATTTATGCTTCAGGTCACATATTTAGACAGTTTTTCAGGGGCCATTTTACAAATGCCATTCTTACCACTGCATTTGTTAACTGTGTAAAGTAATACCAACATCCAGATATATTTTAACTAATTATAAACTAATATAGTTAATAGTGTACTAAGTCAGTCATATGTTGTATTATAAGTCAGTCTTAACTTACTTATATTTCCTTTATGTTAAATTAATTAAAAATCACAGTCTAATGTTTTATTTACTATGCATGTATTGCACTAGGTACTTTGTACCTTCTTGGACTTTGCATATTTATATAAAAACATTAGCATCGATCTAGTAAACTACATAGTTATTTGTGGATTTCTTTCAAGATTCCAGGTCCCTGAGTCTTCTCAGGAAAAATGTACAATCAGAGAATAATAATTCAGTAATGAGTCACATGTTATAATTTCATGGCTTGTTCATACATTTAAATGTCTTATGAGCTTCCTGTTTACCCAGAAACCTAACTCATTCTTTATATCTTTTTAAGGAGATCATAGCATTTATTTTTCCCAACTGTCTCCCATTACTAGGCTACAATGATTAAGTATCAAAGACAATTCTTTTTATTTTATATTAATTCTAATTTCTGCATTGACAGTTAAAATCTCAGAAGAGACTGACCATGTGACTGACAGACACAGAACCCCTGCATGCATGACAGGAACCAAATGACCAACACATATGCTGTATTGCATGAGAGATACATTGTTCTTGTCCCCATGAATATGGCCCACATATCAACTCAGACATTCAGTTCAGAAGATACCATGTTCCAAACATGAGAAGTACTTTATCTGTACTCTTTATTAGGCATTTTAGATTATCAACAATCACAGCAGTATGATGACAGGTGGCCTAACATCCATGGGTATGGACCAACCATAACTATACAACCAAACCCCTGATGACATGCTTTTTTCCTTCTTGTTCACTGACACGTTCTTAAATGTCATAGCACTTGGACTCTCAAAAACATTTTACCACATTGTTAGCTCTGTGTGGTTCTTGCTCTTTTGCACTTTTACAATCTTCTGTTCATTTCCCTGTTTTCTAATAAGCTTCATTTTTATTGTTTTACAATACAGATACCATAAATTATTTGACAGTCTTGTTATTTTCTATTTTCTAAATACAGAAAATTCCTAATTCCTTGATGATGTCATGCGTACACCTGCACTTACCATTGGAATTTTTTTTACAGTTCCTCCACAAGGAACCATGCTCCTTCTTGAACATGGTCCTAATACTTCTTTTCTACATGCCCAAATTCCAAAGTCATGAGTGAGCAGCACCTTATTTCTTTCCGTGCATTTCTATTGCTAAAAGCAATGCCTAAAGAAATTGGAACATACACTAGTGAGTAGATCTGAGAGATAGAAGAAGGAGCAGACTGGTGGCAGATATAGAGTTTCCAAGCTATGCCCAAAGAGAAAGCATAGCCTCTGCCTTCCACACTCCAGATCTTTATGCATACTTTCCAGTAAACACATATGCATGTGCATACTTACCCAAGCCTTTAGAAACCTTATAAAAAACTGGGAGCCTTCCTCTTCCAGCAAATTCCTTCTCATGATCAATGAGAGCTTCTTTTATTGAATTTTAGCCGTGGAACATCACAGTGGATTGCATGCTCAAATACCCAGTGAACACAGGGCCATAAGCTTTAGAGAACTGGAATGAAAATAGAAAACACAAATATTAGTAAAAATGTCACTCTAGTTTCCATAGAGTCAACCTATTTAGACTTGTAATAGTATTGTTTTATAATATTTTTATCCAGAAAACCTAAGTTTGAAGTCTGTATATATCTCACATTTTGATGATTATCACATATAGATGTCCTGCTATGCGCCAGGCAGTTGACACACTAAAGCCAAGGAACCATCATACTACAATATTCAACAGGTAACTTTGTCTTATTTCACAAAGAAACTGATGTGAAAATTCCATACTTATTTCTAGGGTTCTATTGCAAATGAATAAAACCTCAAAATCCATACTATGCTTATTCATTATTTGATTACTGCACATCTTTCTCGTACCAATTACATACTGAAATAGATATCAATAGTCAGATGACTGCTATAGACCAAGCTGTGAAACACTTCCTGTTGAAACTCAAAAGGCTGTAATAAAGAGTAGAAATCTAAAATCTTGGGTCACCACAAGTGTTCCAATGCAGTTCTCATCTATTATTACAAAATTACAGAGGGTGGCATCACAGGAGCTGCACTGCAGCATGCAGCATCTGTAGAAAAAAACACATTCTCAACATGCAGCATTCTTGGCTTGAAGCACAGGCTTTGTATGGAATCAAGGGAGATTGGGAAACCACAGTATAAGCTAAGATACACTGTTTATGGCATCTATTTCCTGTGTGAGCCCATGCCCATTGATTTTATTTCAAATCAGGATCCAATTAGTTCTTCAGAGTAAAGCATGAATGAATAATTGAGGAACAATGCATATCTAAAATTATGACTCATTGAATGAAATAGTCCTCATTCTTCACTGTCAGCCACAATAATAGCAAATAAGTATAAAATCAGTATTTGAGGAAGTAGACAAAACTTTCAGTTCTATGATTATATTATAAAATGCAATGACCTAAATGTTTTTCAACCTGAAACCTTTCTCCTTACTAATTCCCAGAGCAGGACAAGAGGCAAATGGCAGGAAAGTCATAAAACTTTACTGATTTTGACTTTACACTCAATTTTAAAAACATTTTCTCTAGTACTAAAATTTCTGTGAAAGCAACATGACTTATATCTCCTCTTTATCTTTTTTAAAAAAATTTATTATTAAATTTTTCTATATATTTTGCATACCAACCACAGATCTCCCTCATCCCTCTTCCTTCCCCCCAGCATCCCCCCAACCCACCCTCATTCCCACCTCCTCCAAGGCAAGGTCTCCCATGGGGAGTCAGTAGAGCCTGCTACATTCAGTTGAGGCAGGTCCAAGCCCCTTCCCACTGCCCCAAGGCTGCATAAGGTGTCACACCATAGGCACTGGGCTCCAAAAAGCCTGCTCATGCACCAGAGATGGATCCTGATCCCACAGTCTGGGGCCCCCCTAAATAGTTCAAACTAAACAACTGTCTTGTGTACCCAGAGGGCCTAGTCCAGTCCCATGGGGGCTCCACAGCTATTGGTCCACAATTCATGGGTTTCCACTAGTTTGGCTGACTGTCTCTGTATGTTTTCCCATCATGATCTCGATGTCCCTTGCTTATAGAATCCCTCCTCTCTCTCATTGATGGGATTCCTTTTGCAAAGTACTAGAGGAGCGTAAAGCTACTTGCATTGGTAAAGGATTGGTGGATATTTTTTACATCTATCTGGAGGATATTACCAATAATTTGGAGAGGAGTAGACCCAGGAGGTAGCTTCTCTCTTCCAGAGCTCTGTCTCCAGTGTGAGAGGAGAAGCAGATAGGTCAGAATGAGCAGGAAGACCATGACTGGATCAATGGTGACCCTTATGACGGACACAGATGTGATCAGGTAGCACAGAATGTTTTTGTACTTTGGGGCCTCATTGACTAATCAACTAGGCACTGTTTAAGCTCTCTTCCAAGTAGGCTTTGTCCCAATGATAAGATAATTCAAGTTCTTTAACCTTGTTTTTTTTTTTTTTATAGGATGCCCTGTAGTGATTTTGGCTTAATTTTACTGAGTTATGACCAAATATTGGTGATAAATATTTAACAAAGATATTGATGTTTTGAATGTCTTTCTTTGAAAATAGTGAATTTTTAAAAAGCATTTCATTTTGAGAGTATAGTGTAAATATATCATTTTCCACTTTTCTTTTCTCATGCAAAAGCTTCCATATTTATATTTTCTTGTTATCTTTCTAATCCATGTCCTCTTTTGTTTTTAATTGTTATTGTATACAAACTATATATATATGTTTATGGATTTAAACATATATATATTGTTTACATCATATATATGTATATATATTTCTAAAGATACAAATACAGCCTGTTAAATCTGTATAACATTGATTATGTTTTCAGGATGTTATCAGGACTGACCATTTCAAATTGGATAACTAATTGTTGTTTTCTTCCTTATGGAAACCTATTTCCCATCTGTCACCATACATTAATTATTATTATTTGCTTGTCATGGGTTGAGGTCTCCTTAGGATTCCACGTCCATGTACACCTCTCTATTTGTATTGCCCCTCAGATTTTTGGGTAAAATTTTATGACTGTACCTTCTGACATTCCTAGGAGAAATAATCACATTTGTTAACTTTTTGATAAATATTCTTCATATCTCTTCATTCTAAGTTTATTGTCAAGTAGGAATTAATATTATATGGATATTTTGTGTATCTTATAATATGTGCTTGTTGAATAAAGTCTTACTGTGTTCCTTAGGCTGGTCTCAAAGTCACAACTCTTCTTGTGTTTCCTCCCATGGCTAGATATATATGCACACAAGACCATATGCATATTTAATGAATTTGTAAAATAGTTCTTGCTAAATTAAAACTTTGGATACATGTTCTTAAGAATAGAAGCCTAAAAAGTCCATAATATGTGCTTTGAGCAACATAACTAAGACAAAAATACCTTACATTATTCTCAAAATTTTTAATAAGAAAGAACATTAAGTTGTTACTTAGAGAAAGCTATATGGAATTTTCCATTGTGGAATTCAATGATGGAAAATCTAGGCTATCCTTTTTGTTGTTGTTATTTATTTATTTACTATTGGGGACAGTGTAACAGAAGGTCTGCCAGTGTCTCACAGCTCATAGCTAGAATAACTGAGAAATCAATGTGATTGTCTTGTGGCTGCAGGTACTCCCTCTGTCTTTCACACAGCTTTGCATGTATTAGATTTCCCTAATCAGTTCAGAAGTGAGCCTGGCTCAGCATCACAGAGCAGAAGACCTATCTGCAAGCACCTGAGGAAGTGTAATTGGCAGTCTTTGAATCTTTTCAAGAGACATTACCTCTGTTCTTTTTATTCTGTTATTATTTATAAACAGTTGGTGCACAATAATGAGTGTTTGTTAAATGTGGAGTAGTTGCCAAGACTATAATAGAGCATGGGTGCCAGTTAAAATCTTAGTATGAAAGGACCAAAGTGTGAAGAACTGAATGGGTAGAGAAAAGCATTGAAGGGACTTGAATACCAGAAGGATGACATTTATTATTTAAGTGGTAATGGCATTGCACAAGCAAAGGCTCCTTCTCTAAAGAAGTTATGCTTGTTATGAGTAAGCAGCTTCTCATAAACTTCCTAAGTATGAGAAACTGTCTTATTGATACGTATAAACATCACATTTTATTAGTGATTCCTAAAGTGGTTCTGTCAATTTTCACTCTTTCATTATTTACATTATTTACATAATTTACATTATTTACAACTGATCTTTACTTAGTTTGCTTACTTCTTTACTGAGGCAAAATTATTCCAATTTGTGGATGAGAACCTGGACAGTTGAGGTTCAGAACCCTTACAAAAGTAGAGATTGCAGAAGGTAGGTAGAGTGGGGCTTGGGCCTCACCTCTTTCCCTGCACAGAAACATCCCATTTAATTGTATCAATGAATTCTTTGGTTCAGTATTGAATGTACCCAATGACAGTCAAAATAAACAAGAACCTAGTAAATACTGTCATAATTTTTGTTACATGGGTTTCAGAACAGTTTGCTTTATGACTCAAACTCTTGGTTATCTCCACTATCTACAGCACAGTAATCACTAATTTATTACTGACTCGTATTGCTCTAAAATCCCCCAAATTCACACACTTTAATTTGGATGAAATAAGCTCAGTAAGTTTCTTTAAAAACAGCATCATTTATCACCTGGAGTAATGGTTGTTCCTTCTCAGCTCATCTTTTTTTTTCTGTGATGACAATATGTACAGCATTTTCCTCTACTAGAATGCAAGCAATAAGTCCCATTTACAGAGGTGACATCCTTTAAAATACTTTTATTAATTCCATGAATTTTATACATTGCATTTAGATTATATTCACCCTCAATCCTCATAGATCCACCTCTCATTCCATACTCACCAATATTTTGTCTTCATTTTTTAAACTAATCACTTCCAGTACATGCTCTTGGGTATGTGATGTTTCACCTAACAGGGGATATGATTTTAAGAAAACCAAGTCTCCTATTCTTGGTAGCTTTCAATTAGTAGTAGCTCTTTAGCTAGGGGTGAGACATTGTGATCACATTCATCCAACATGTACTTGCTGTCATTTTGTCTGGCTTGAACCTCCACATGTCTTGTGTTTGCTGTTACAACTGTTTGACTTCATGTATGCTGTTCCCAGTTTTGTCTGGAAAGCGCTTTTTCCTTGTATTCATTCATGATCTCTGGCCCTTACAACATTCTGGCCCTAGATCTGCAGTGATTCCTGAGTCTTGGAATGTGATGATGTGGAAAAAATGGTCCCATTCAGTACTGAGCACTCTGCAGGCTCTTATTCTCTGCATCTTGAATAGCTGTGCATCTTGGTGTTAATAGTAATTTAAAGTGTTGTGAAAAGATAAAGCCAACATGTATCATTAGTATTCAGTTAAGTACTATGTCCTTTTAAAGTAATAGTGGTTGACTCTCCCCTAGCATCTGTAACCTATATAGCAATAGCTTCTCAGCCCTGATAACAGTTTCAGTTATGGGTTTAGTCTTGTGGGCTGGGCCTTAAATCCACTCAGAAAGCAGTTGGTAACTCCCACTATGTTCATGTCACTATAGTACTGGTGCCCTTGTCTTGTCATATTGTTTGTCAAAGGGTTCACAGCTGGACAAGACTGGTGATCACAATTCTCTTCCATTAGTGTGTATAGCATCTTCCAGGTCTATGAAATTCAGCCAGTATAGATAAATTTCCCACATCATATACATGCATAAAAAGAGTTTAAATGAGATGCTATAAATTGTGGTAACAATGTCCCTAGTGGACAGTAAGGCTACCAAATAAAAAGCTTCATGCCAGGCACAAGTAAGGTGCCTGTGAGGTCCAATAGACACCTTTTCTCACTCCATAGGTCAGTGAAGGAATGTGAGAATTCTGCCAATTTCTAAGTATATCTATCTCAGTTATACATTCTGGGACTGAGGAAATAATGACTAAATGAGATTGGGACTCACTGGACCTACTTAGAGTCAGACCACAGCCAATTCTCCTCTTCTTCTGATCTTATAATGAGGGCTTTGGTTTGATTTTCTTCAACTTGAGCTATGTGAATGCCAGAGAGAAGATTTTTCTTCTAGGGCACACTTAGACAACTTTTGACTATTTATGCTCATATGGAGCCAGACAATATTATCACTAAGTTCATTGTTGTCCTTCACCATATTCTGAGATGCTAGAAATTGGTTAGTTTTTATTCATGGAGCTCATCCCTATCCTTTGTCAATTTACCCAGAGATGCTAAGAACAACCAACCAAGCAGTGGTATTTTCCCCAAACAGTTAAAAGTTTATTGTATAGCATCACCAAATACATTTCCACTCACTATTGGTGAATCAGTATAATCAAATGCAGTTAGCTCCTTAAATTTGTAGTGTAGCTCACATCATGGGCTTTCAATATTCCCCAAACTTCTAGGAAAGGCTTCAGTAACTAGAGAGGCTTCAGTAATTTTAGGTGTTGGAAAATTGGAAAGCCTATTTCAGATACTTAAGAGACTCTCTTTATACTTCTGTTTCTCTAGAACCACTTCTGGTACCAAAATCTGTATTAGTCAGGGTTCTCTAGAGTAACAGAACTTATAGAATGAACCTCCCTATCATTATAGAAAGGAGATTTATTAGCATTATTGGCTGTAAACAGAAAGTAAAATAATCCGGTAGTTGCTCAGTCCACAAGGCTGGAAGTCTCAGCTGGTCTTCAGTATATGCTTGAATTCTGAAGAAGTAGACTCTAATGCCAGTGAAGGAGTAGACTTGCTAGCAGGGTGAGGATAAGCAGACAAAGAGCATAAGGTTTCTTATGTATGCTTCCAGCATTAGGTGTGGCCCAGATTAAAGATGTGTGTTTTTCAGACTCAAGATCTTGATTAGAAGTAGATCTTCCTACATCAAATTAATCAAAAATACCTCACTTGTGTGTCCTCCATTTCTGGGTTCTAGTTAATTCTAGATTTACTCAAGTTGACAATCAAAAGTAGTCATCATAGATAGTATTTAACTTTACTGTTAAATTATAGTCATATTACACTCTGAAGTAGGGAGGGTTATGTTGAAATGGCAAATACATAGAAAAATAATGTCAGGACATGGGAAGTTTTGTTGATACAGACCAATGTTTACTGAAGATAAAGAGGTCTCATCCAAAGTCCAAATACTTTACTGCTTTGGAGCTGCATTTATAGACTCTTGGAGTGGAAGCTTTCCAGTGCATTTGTTCAAAGTGTACCAATGACTCTCTTCATAATCTTGGGGATTTGCCTTTCTTGTTTGAGTCTTCTTTTCCTATGGAATCAACACCGTGGCAAAGGGAAGCTCCCACCTGGACCCACTCCTTTTCCAGTTGTTGGAAATATTTTGCAAATGGATATTAAAAATATCATCAAGTCTCTGAACATGGTAAGTGTGATTAGCTTCCTTTCAGGGGTTTTCAATGAGTGAATGATATATTACTAATGTTATGATTTGTGACCCCTGTGAAAGACCATAGACTCAATTCAATTATATTGAAAAAATGTGTTGATTACCAAGTAGCAGGATGATAGCTTTAAAGCTGAATCCCAGGCATGTCATGATGAGGGGTATAAGGAAGGATTTTTTTTAAAGGCAAAACCACAAAAAGACCTTCAATATCTATGCAAGAAAGCAAAAACTGGTCTGTTCTGCCAAATTGAGAGGTTAATGAGACTCAAAACAATCTCTGAATATCTGTATAAGAAAGTTACAGAAACCAAAATGCAATTAGTCATATCATAACAAGTAGATGGTCATGACTGTGTATTTCTTGGTGGGGGGTCAGTCAGTCATGGAGCTTATCTTTCAGGAACTGGAGTCAGGGACAAACAGCTAGTAGGTTCCTAGCATAAAATGGAGTTTCTTTAGCTATTAAAGTCTCCAGTGGCACTAGATCATATGAATCATATCACTGATTCACATTTATATAGGGCTAAAAGTTTAGATTTTAATTGTGTTGAATTTTTTTATATATGTGCTTAGCCAGTTTGTGATGCAAGAGCCTATGGTAACATTAATAATAACAGGAGAGGATTTTAGTCCATTACATTCCCCACTGGCTCTAGGAAAATGAGTTAGGAAATTTAATTTTAAGGCCCCTGATATCTATAGTGTTTGACATTGACATTTACAAATGATGCATAAAGCCGGGCGTTGGTGGCGCATGCCTTTAATCCCAGCACTCGGGAGGCAGAGCCAGGTGGATCTCTGTGAGTTCGAGGCCAGCCTGGGCTACCAAGTGAGCTCCAGGAAAGGCGCAAAGCTACACAGAGAAACCCTGTCTCGAAAAAACCAAAAAAAAAACCAAACAAAAAACAAAAAACAAACAAACAAACAAACAAAAAAAACCAAAAAAACCCCAAAAAAAAACAAATGATGCATAAAAATAGGATGTGTAAAGTGGAGAGGCAGAGAAAATAAACTTTCATTTTAACCAGGTAAAATTTGGTGGTCATGAAGTAATCCATTTAATCAGATCCAAGCCCCCTTCTTGAGTAATCTTTTTGTACGTTTTTGTTACTCCCCGATTTTAAGAAGTATCTGTGATACTGAAGGATCCTGGAAGCAGCACGAGCTTTTGATTGCTAATAGGCACCACAGACAGTCATTTGTCTCTTTGACAGTGACAGGGAAATGGCTTCTTTGGTAGAAGGGAACTAGTTTCCCATGGACCTAACATTCCAGCCCTTTGTGGAGAGGAGCAACAACATACTCTTTTCAGTAATTGCTTCTCAGCTGAAATTAGGATATTATTGTCAGGGCCTAAGAAGACTCAAATGCTGGTTAAAGGCTGGACAGGGCAGGGTACATCTGATTTGCTGCCCAGGTTCTGTTTGAATACCTGGGGTTAGTGAAGTGCACGTAGCTTTCACAAGTCTGGAATGCTGGCCCAAAGCTGGGGCTCAAGGTGGCAGGAAATTTCACCAGAAGCATCTGGGTTACATTGGTTTTCAGCAAGTTTAGGACTTGTTGATTCCAAAGAACTCCCTGAAGTTGGTGTGTTTGGAACCGTTTGCAGTCTTTAGTAGACTGGAAATCTGCTGAGACAAATACAGACTATGGATATTGACTTTATCTTGGGTACACATTTGAAACTTTCAGGCCTGTGGTCCTGGTAATTGGGGGCATGAAAGAAGTCCCAAGATCATGGGGAGGACCATGTTTCCTGCCACAATGATAATGGACTAAATCTCTGGACCTATAATCCAGCCCCAATGAAATGTTTTTCTTTATAAGAGAGGCTATGATCATGGTGTCTCTTCACAGCAATAAAACCCTAACTAAGACAGAATTTAGTACCAGGAGTGGAACATTGTTGTTCTGACCATGTTCTTATTTGGAGGAATTTGGTCTTTGGGACTTGGGGTTAGGAAAGCAGTGGAGTGCTTTAAGCATTGCTTAATGGGCCATATTAGTAGGAGCATGGAAGACAGTGGTACTGAGGGTGATTTGAACTGTAGGGGTCTGGATCAAGAAATTTCAGAGGATAAGAATGTAAATATGTTGCCTAGTGATGTTGTGATATTTTGATGAAGAATGTGGCCATTTTTTGCCCTTGTTTGAAGAGTCTGCCTGAGGCTAAAGTGAAGAGATTTGGATTAATTCTGTTGGCAGAGGAAATCTCAAAATAGCCTAATATCGACTCGGTCATGTGGTTACTAGTGTTCACTCTTATGAAGATTTATAATGAAAAGGATTAAGCTGAGCAAGTGAAAAATATAAAATGTGCAGATTGAGGATTAAAGGGGCACCAGGAAGTGCAAAAGCACTAAGTCCTGTGTTCAAGAGATAAATAGATTAAGAAATGGAACAAAGGAAATGGTGACCTCAGGGCAAGAACCCCACACAGCTAAGCTTCTAACTTGTGAAAAGGAATTAAAGAACAGCTTAGGTCCAGGCATGCCAATGTATGCCTTTAATCCCATTACTCAGAAGGCAGAGGCTGGCAGATCTCTAAATCTGAGGCCAGACTGGCTTACCATCAAGTTACAGGACAGCAAATCTGAGGCAGTGAAGGAAACTATCAAAATCAGAAAGTTGATGCAGATGTAATTGAACAAGCAGACTGTGTTCCAGCCCCGGCAAGCAGCAAACCTTGGCAGCTTCGGTCATGTGATTCTGGCTTTAGAATTAAGGACAGAAGAGAGGAGTTATGGAATTTCCCTCCACAACTATGGAAAGCTGCTGATGCCGGCATTTGTCAGGGGTGTCCTTGCACGGAGGCGTGCATTGTGGGAAGCTGTGAAGGTGAAGCCTGGATTACCTTAGAGACCCTAACATTTTGGAGATGCCAGTCATGAGATCCTTCCTGAGAAAAGCTGCTAATGGAGTGGAACCACCCCAAGAAAAACAAGTGTGTTACACTCAACAAATCTGAAATGAGTTGGAGATCTGAAGAATGCTTTGACATCAGACATGGAGATTCAGTGTTTGGAGTTTGCTCAGCTTGTTTTCAGTCTTGCCTTGGTCCACTATTTCCTCACTATGCCCCCTTCCTAACATTTTAGAAAGGTAATGTATATCTTGTGCCATTATATGTGGGAAGTATGTAATTTGCATTTTGATTTTGATTTTACAGGGGATTATAGTTAAGACATTAGAGGAATCTTAAGAGAGACTTTGAATTTTGGGCTTTTAAACAGGGTTAAGACTGTTATTGACTACGTGGACTTTTGAAGTTGAACTGAATGCATTTCTGAATTATGGTATGGCTACAAGCCTACACAGGCCAAGGAGTGGAATGTGGTGGTTTGATTAGGAATGACCTCCATTGACTCATGTGTTTGAATTCTTGGACCAAGTGGCACTATTAGGAAGTATGACCTTGTTGGAGTAGCTGTGGCCTTGTTGGAGGAAATGTATCACCATGGAGGCAGGCTTTGAGATCATATATGTTCAAGCTATGCTTGCTGCTTTATAAATCTCCTTTTGCTGCCTATGGATCAAGTTGTAGAACTCTCAGCTCCTTCTCCAACACATGTCTTCCTGCATACTGCCATGCTTCCTGCCATGATGATAATGGACTAAACCTCTGGAACTGTAAGCCAGTCTTAATTAAATGTTTTCCTTTATAAGACTTGGACTTGCTGTGATTATGGTGTCGCTTCACACAATAAAACCCTAACTAACTAAGACAGGTAGAGAAGCTTAGGCTGTTGACTAACACAACAGAAGTACTTATCTGGAATCCATTTGACTTGCTACAGGTGGATTTAATTGTGACTTCCAGAAGTTTACATGAATTTTTAAAGCTTACAAAAGTGATATCAGCATTATTGTTATTTGCAATCTGTATTGAAATCTGCTTTGTAAAAGAAAAAAGCAGCTAACATGTATCTGTAAGCAGTTGGAATATACTCATGCCTGTCAGTCATATTAAAAGCTTGAGCTTGGGACCCAAAAGTATTTTGGAGGTTAAAATCATGAACATTCTTTCTTCTGTCCAAAGGATTGAATGCATATAGATTGAACAGAGAAGTTTTCAGCACAATAAGAAATTGGTTTGTTTAATCATTTGTCTTGAAACATAGGTGGTTGATTACTGAGAGCAGTCATTGAAAAACAAGATTTTAAAAAAGGGAATAGTAAAAGTTGCATTGAAACCTATTTTGTTGCTTTATCTCTTTTAGTGTGAAGCCTGTCAGAAAAGTAATATGCATGAGTTTGCCATTTTTAGGAGGAGACCTAGGAGCTCTCAAGAAGGAAGGCCTGGTTTTTATGCATGCAATGGCCTGAATAGACAGCTGGAGTCATAGGAGAGAGGGAAGTTGGGTGCTTGCTGCTGTTAAACAGATAAAGCTACATCCATCAACATCATCAGAGAACTGAGAATGATAAATTTGAGCAGAGAGTTTAATACAAATGTCCTCTGTATCAATTAAAATGACAGTGACTTACCTAGATGGTTACCATAGGTTTCTCTATGGTGGTTTTGGGGGCAGAGGTCATTGATCTTTGGCAGCCATGCAGGATACCATTAAGTTTGTCATTGCCACAAAAGGGAGCATTAGCCTTCAGCTGCCAGATCCAGAAGATTCAAGAACTTTCATGTGGATGAGGAACTTGTGAGACTTGCCTACCTTGGCAAGGCAAAGAGGGGCAGTCAATTTTCCAGTTTCCTGCCTGTCCACAGTTTGGGCAGGGTCCTGGTGGTGGGCAAGGCATGGGGCAGTTTTTTCCCTAGTGGTTAGAGGTACCACAATTCAGGTGGAATCATCTGTGTCCCATTGTCTTCTTTGGAGAAGACCTTAGGGCTACCACTAGGATCTGACAGTTTTGTGTATCACATTTTAAATGCCATATTCAGCAGATCTCTGAGGCATTTGAAGGCCATTATTTAATTTACTAAGTAGACCTTATTTTAAATAAACTTTATTTGTTTTAGTGACTTGCTTTATTTTAGCTTCATTTTGAAAACATATACAGCAGGCTAAATAAAACTTGCCCCTGAAAATGAATTACATTTGTACTTAGCATGTTTACAAGCATAGTTTTGAGCAGAGTAAAGAATTTAATCATTTGTAAGGTTACTAATCATTAACTTTCATGTCCTAAATATCTTTACCAGTTTACAAAATGTTGGTAGTTTTTATAGGGTTAGAAGTTTATAGTTTTATCCTAGTTAAGTTTTAATCTTAAAAATTTGAATTGAAGATTCAATTGAAAATCCTCTGGCAGTAAATTTAAATTTCAAACCATAAATATAGTCCTTAGAGATACTGGGAACCTAACCTGAATTTTTATAGTGTACCATTATAGAATATTATAGTTTCATGTACGACTCAGTTTATCCAAATAGCTAAATCTTTTATTTCTATTTTTAATTAATTAATTAATTTTCGGGAGCCCTTCACAGTTTCCCCTCCCTCCCTCCTCTCCTCCAAGTGTCCTCCCCAGACCTCCCCTCTTCCCCCCATCCACTCCTCCTCCTTTCTCTTCAGAAAGTGGCAGACCTCCTGTGTATATCAGCCAGCCCTGGCATATCAGTTGCAGTAAGACTAGGCACCTCCTTTCCTATTAAAGTTGGATGAGGCAACCCAGTAGGAGAAAAGGGTCCCCAAAGCAGGTAACAAAATCAAAGACAGCCCCAGCTCCCACTGTTAGGAATCCCATAAGAAGTCCATGCTACACAACTGTAACATACATGCAGAGTGCCTAGGTCAGTCCCCTACAAGCTCTCTGGTTGGTAGTTCAGTCTCTGTGAGCCCCTATGAGCTCAGGCTAGTTGATTCTGTGTGTTTTCTTGTGGTGTCCATGGCTCTTCTTGTAGCTAGAGTTTTCCTGCCTGGCCCACAGTCAGGACAAATCTCTGTCACCCGCCAGTCCCACAGCTGCTCAGACCCAACCAAGTAAACACAGAGACTTATATTGCTTACAAACTGTATGGCCATGGCAGGCTTCTTGCTAACTGTTCTTATATCTTAAATTAACCCATTTCTTGGGGGGTGGGCCGGGGGGAGGGGGGCAGGACGGGAGGAGGGAGAAAGGGGGAATTTATGGCTGATATGTAAAGTTGAATTATATTGTAAAATAAAATAAAATAAATTCAAAAAAAAAATTAACCCATTTCTATACATCTATACCTTGCCACATGGCTCGTGGCTTACCGGCATCTTCATATGCTGCTTGTCATGGCAGCGGCTAGCAGTCTCTCTCTGACTCAGCCTTCCACTTCCCAGAATTCTCCTCTCTCCTTGTCCCGCCTATACTTCCTGCCTGGCCACTGGCCAATCAGTGTTTTATTTATACAGTACGATATCCCCAGCATCTTCTGGCTCCTCTAATTCTCCATCCCCCTGTTCCTCAGGATTCTCCAAGGTCTGCCTAATGTTTGGCTCTGAGTTTCCATTAGTTGCTGAGTGAAACCTCTCTGATGACAATTGGGCTAGGCAACAATATATGAGTATAGCAGAATATCATTAGGAATCATCTCATTGACTTTTTTTGCCAGTCATACTTGGTTCTACCCTAGGTCTCTGGGCTGTTCAGGCTCTGGGTCCTGGCCCTCCATGCCATGGCAGGAGTGGGCTCCCTCTCATGTAAGGGGCCTCAAGCTGGACCAGTCATTGGTTGGCCATTCCTATAATTTCTGTGCTACCCTTACCCCATAATATCTTTTAGGCAGGGTAAAAGGTAGGTCAAAGGTTAAGTGGCTCTCCACTAAAAGTAAGATGTTCATTTTTACTATGTTAACCTTAACAATTCATAAGCAAAGGAGATGTTTCCATTTTTTTGATAATTTTTTTCAAAGACCCAAAGTTCTTGCCTTACAGGTCTTTCACTTGCTTGGTTAGAGTTATTCCAAGATATTTTATATTATTTGTGGCCATCGTGAAGGCTGTTGTTTCCCGAATTTCCTTCTCAGTCCATTTATCATTTTTATATAGGAGGGCTGCTAATTTTTTTTGAGTTTATTTTGTAGCCAGTCACTTCACTGAAGGTGTTTATCAGCTGTAGCAGTTACCTGGCAGCATTTTTTTGGGGGGTTGCTTATGGATACTATCATATCATCTGCAAATAATGATTGTTGTATGAATCCTAATTGGTCTTATTATAAAAACCTGGAGTTAGATATCAGGGTAAATGTTAAAAGATCAGAGGAAACAAAGGAATAAACCACTAGAGAAACTTCTCACCACTCCCGAATCTTTAGCCTGAAAGGGAGGCAAGATCCTGTCTCCAGGAATCCTTAGACCAAATGCCTCTAAGTCCTCAGTGGAAATGGTGCCAAACTCCTGTCTCCTCCCACCTTATATTCCTTTCCCCATCCAGCCATATTACTTCCTGTCTAACCATCTTAGTGCTGGGATTAAAGGCGTGTGACTCCCAATACTGAGATGAAAGGTCTGTGCCACCACTGTTTGGTTCTGTTTCTCTTTTAGACTGGATTAATCTTGTGTGTAGTCCAGGATGGCTTTGGGCTCACAGAGATCCAGATGGATCTCTGTCCCTGAGTGCTAGGATTAAGGGTGTGTGCCATCACTGCCTGGCCTCTATGTTTAATATAGTGGCTGGCTCTGTCCTCTGATCTTTAGGCAAATTTTATTTGTTAGAGTACAAACACCACCACAAACGATACTTCTATTTCTTCCTTTACCATTTGTATCCACTTGATCTCCTTTAGTTGTATCATTACTCTCGCTAAAACTCCAAGTAGTATATTGGATATGGAGTGGATAGCCTTGCTTCAGGCCAATTTTAGTGGAATTGCTTTAAATTTCTCTCCATTTAATTTGATGTTGGCTATTGGCTTTCTCTATATTGCTTTATTATGTTTAGGTATGTTCCTTGTATCCTTGATCTCTCCAAGACTTTTATCACAAAGGGGTGTTGGATTTTGTTATAGGATTTCTTAGCATCTAATGAGATCATGTGTGGCTTTTTTTTTTTTTCAGTTTGTTTATATGGTGGGTTACATTGACAGATTTTCATATATTGAACCATCCCTGCATCTTTGGGATGAAGCCTACTTGATCATGGTGGATGATTTTTTTGGTGTGTTCTTGGATTAAGTTTGTGAGTATTTTGTTGAGTATTTTTACATCAATGTTCATGAGGGAATTTGGTCTGTAATTCCATTTCTCTGTTGAGTCTTTGTGTGGTTTGGGTATCAGGGTAACCATGGCCTTATGAAATGAATTTTGCTTTGTCTTTCTGTTTCCATTTTGTGTAGTATTTTGAGGAGTATTGATAGTAGCTCTTCTTTGAAAGTCTGGTAGAATTCTGCACTAAAACCACCTAACCCTGGGTCTTTTTTTTTTTTTTGAGACTTTTGATGACTGCTTCTAGTTCTTTCAGGGGTTATAGGTTTATTTAAGTTTTTACTTCTTTACATTTCTTTAGATTTTCAAATTCTATGGAGTACTGGTTTTTGAAGTATGACTTAATGATTCTTTGGATTTCTTTCATGTC
>CABHPP010096404.1:0-14015 GCA_902168425.1 Peromyscus attwateri | reverse complement strand
GTGGTACCTATCTAGAAAATTACCCATTTCTTTTAGATTTTCCAGTTTTGTGGAGTAGAGGTGTAGCTAAAGTTTTCCTGCCTGGCCCACAGTCAGGATAAATCTCTTTCACCTGCCAGTCCCACAGCCGCTCAGACCCAACCAAGGAAACACAGAGACTTCTATTGCTTATAAACTGTATGGCCGTGGCAGGCTTCTTGCTAACTGTCCTTATATCTTAAGTTATCCATTTCCATAAATCTATACCTTGCCACATGGCTCGTGGCTTACCGGCATCTTTACATGCTGCTTGTCCTGGCGGTTGCTGGCTGGCAGGCAGTCACTCCTTCTGCCTTCCTGCTCTTTTAATTCTCTCTGTTAGTCCCGCCTACTTCCTGCCTAGCCACTGGCCAATCAGTGTTTTATTAGCAACACATTTGCCATACAGAACATCCCACAGCATAGAGGTTTTTGAGTATGACCTGATGATTCTCTGGATTTCCTCAATGTCTGTTGTTATGTCCCCCTTTTCATTTCTGATTTTGTTGATTTGGATGCTCTCTCTCTGTCTTTTGGTTAGTTTGGATAAGGGCTTGTCTATCTTGTTGATTTTCTCAAAGAACCAACTCTTTGTTTCATTGATTTTTTGTATTGTTCTCTTTGTTTCTATTTTATTGATTTCAGCTCTCACTTTGATAATTTCCTGGCATCTATTCTTCCTGGGAGACTTTGCTTCTTCTTGTTCTAGAGCTTTCAGATGTTCTGTTAAATCGCTAGTGTGAGATTTCTCCAACTTCTTTATGTGGGCATTTAGTGCTATGAATTTCCCTCTTAGCACTGCTTTCATAGTGTCCCATAAGTTTGGGTACGTGGTGTCTTCATCTTCGTTGATCTCTACGAAGTCTTTAATTTCTTTCTTTATTTCTTCCTTTACCCATTGGTGATTCAGTTGAGCATTATTCAGTTTCCATGAGATTGTAGGTTTTCTGTAGTTTTTGTTGTTGTTGAAATCTAACTTTAAACCATGGTGGTCTGATAGAACACAGGGGGTTATTCCAATTTTTTTGTATTTGTTGAGATTTGCTTTGTGGCCAAGTATGTGGTCGATTTTAGAGAAGGTTCCATGGGGTGCTGAGAAGAAGGTATATTCTTTTTTGTTAGGATGGAATGTTCTGTAGATATCGATTAAGTCCATTTAAGTCATGACATCAGTTAAGTCCTTTATTTCTCTGTTAAGTTTTGATGTGGGAGATCTGTCCAGTGGTGAAAGTGGGGTGTTGAGGTCTCCCACTATTAATGTGTGGGGTTTTATATGTGGTTTAAGCTTTAGTAATGTTTCTTTTACATATGTAGGTGCCCTTGTGTTTGGGGCATAAATGTTCAGAATTGAAACTTCATCTTGGTGGATCTTTCCTGTGATGAGTATGTAATGCCCTTCTTGATCTCTTTTGATTGATTTTAGTTTGAAGTCTATTTTGCTGGATATCAGGATGGCTACATCCGCTTGTTTCTTAAGACCGTTTGATTGGAAAGTCTTTTCCCAGCCTTTTATTCTTAGGTAGTGTCTGTCTTTGAAGTTGAGGTGTGTTTCTTGTATGCAGCAGAAAGATGGGTCCTGCTTTCGTATCCATTCCATAAACCTATGTCTTTTTATAGGTGAATTAAGTCCATTGATATTAAGGGATATTAATGACCAGTGATTGTTCATTCCTGTTATTTTTGGTGGTAGTGTGTGTGTACTTCTCTTCTTTGGGGTTTACTTCTGTGGCTTTATCTATTGCCTGTGTTTTTGAGGGTGTATCTGACTTCCTTAGGTTGGAATTTTCCTTCTAGTGCTTTCTGTAGGGCTGGGTTTGTGGATAAGTATTGTTTAAAACTGGCTTTGTCTTGGAATGTCTTGTTCACTCCGTCTATGATGATTGAAAGTTTTGCTGGGTATATTAGTCTAGGCTGGCATCCATGGTCTCTTAGTGTCTGCATTACCTCTGTCCAGGACCTTCTGGCTTTCAAAGTCTCCATTGAGAAATCGGGTGTTATTCTGATGGGTTTGCCTTTATAGGTCACTTGGCCTTTTTCCTTAGCTGCCCTTAATATTCTTTCTTTATTCTGTACATTTAGTTGTTTAATTATTTGTGGCGAGGGGACTTTTTTTGGGGGTCTAGTCTGTTTGGTGTTCTATAGGCTTCTTGTATCTTCATAGGCATTTCCTTCTTTAAGTTGGGAAAGTTTTCTTCAATGATCTTGTTGAATATATTTTCAGTGCCTTTGAGTTGGTATTCTTCTCCTTCTTCTATCCCTATTATTCGTAGGTTTGGTCTTTTCATGGTGTCCCAAATTTCCTGGACATTTTGGTTCATGACTTTATTGGCTTTAGTGTTTTCTTTGACTGACGAATCTATTTCTTCTACCGTATCTTCAATGCCAGAGATCCTCTCTTCCATCTCTTGCATTCTGTTGGTTATACTTGCATCTGAAGTTCCTGATCGTTTACTTAGATTTTCTATTTCCAGCATTCCCTCTGTTTGTGTCTTCTTCATATTTTCTATTTCCCTTTTTCAGGTCTTGGACTGTTTCCTCCATTTGTTTCATTGCTTTTTCATGATTTTCTTTCAGTGCTTTATTGTTTTCTTCCAGGACTTTATTGTTTTCTTCTACTTTAATTGTCCTTTCCTCTAGGTTTTTATAGTGCTCTTGCAATTTTTTTTGTCTTTTCCTCTATATAGGCCTCTACCTTCTTCATGATGTTATTCATAAGGCTGTTTTCTTCTGCTTCTTCCAATTTTTGATGTTCAGGTCTAGATGTTGGAGGAGGGCTAGGTTCTGGTGATGCTGTATTGCTCTTCATTTTGTTGTATGTACTTCTGCTTTGACGTCTGCCCATCTCCTTGTGGTTCGTTCTTGGTTTTATCAGCGCACTTGGTCCAGATAGAGCTGACGGATTCAGGAAGTCTCTCTCTCTTGTCCAGATGGGAGCTCTCTTGTCCAAATGGGAACTCCGGGGCAGGATGGGAGCTCTTGTCCAGACAGGAAGTCCAGGGCAGGATGGGCGCTCTTGTCCAGAAGGAAAGTCCAGGGCAGGATGGGAGCTCTTGTCCAGAAGGGAGGTCCAGGGCAGGATGGGAGCTGGGAGCCAGTCTCTAAGTCTCAGGAAGTCGCTGGGTTCTCAGGCAGATGGGCGTGGGGGCAGGGCGTGGACATTGCAGGGTCTGCCGGGGGTCTTGGAGAAGGGGAGTCTTCCCGGTGGGGCTAAAAGGGACCCTGCCCGGGGGCCGGAACCTGGGGCCAAGGTGGGCAGATCTTCCCTGGAGTGGCTGGTGCCCAGGGATGGGATCTAGGCTGAGCCCATACACTCACCTCTGGTCCAGAAAGGAAGTCCGGGGGCAGGATGGGAATTGGGGGCCAGTCTCTAAATCTCAGGAAGTGGCTGGGGTCTCAGGTGGATGGGCGTGGAGGTAGGGCGCGGAGATTGCAGGGTCTGCCGGGGGTCTTGGAGAAGGGGAGCCTTCCCGGTAGGGCTAGAAGGGACCCTGCCCGGTGGCCGGAACCTCTTTTCCAGAAGGGAAGTCCGGGGGCAGGATCAAACACTTGATTTTTGACAAAGCATACCAAAACTGTACAATGGAAAAAAGAAAACATCTTCAACAAATGGTGCTGGCATAACTGGATGTCAACATGTAAAAGATTGCAAATAGATCCATATCTATCGTCATGCACAAAACTCAATTCCAAGTGGATCAAAGACCTCAATATAAAACCAGTTACATGGAACCTGATAGAAGAGAAAGTTGGAAGTAGTCTTGAACACATTGGCACAGGAGACTACTTCCTAAATACAACACCAGTAGCAGAGACACTGAGAACAACAATCAATAAATGGGACCTCCTGAAACTGAGAAACTTTTGTAGGGCAAAGGACACAGTAAATAAGACAAAACAACAGCCTACAAAATGGGAAGAGATCTTCACCAACTCCACATCTGACAGAGGGCTGATCTCCAAAATATATAAAGAACTCAAGAAACTAGACATCAAAATACCAAACAATTCAATTAGCTAATGGGCTACAGAGCTAAACAGAGAATTCTCAACAGAAGACTCTCAAATGGCTGAAAGACATTTAAGGAATTGCTCAACACTCTTAGTCATAAGGGAAATGCAAATCAAAATGACTCTGAGATACCATCTTACACCTGTCAGAATGGCTAAGATCAAAAACACTGAAGACAGCTTATGTTGGAGAGAATGTGGAGCAAGGGGAACACTCCTCCACTGTTGGTGGGAATGCAAACTTTTACAGCCACTTTGTAAATCAGTATGGCAGTTTCTCAGAAAATTGGGAATCAATCTTCCTCAAGACCCAGCTATACCTCTCTTGGGCATATACCCAAGGAATGCTCGATCTTACCACAAGGACACATGCTCAACTATGTTCATAGCAGCATTATTCCTAACAGCCAGAACCTGGAAACAACCTAGATGCTCCTAAACTGAAGAATGGATAAATAAAATGTGGCACATATACACAATGGAGTACTACTCAACAGTAAAAAGCAATGACATCATAAAATTTGCAAGCAAATGGATAGAACTAGAAAATATCATCTTGAGTGAGGTAACCCAGACTCAGAAGGGCAAACATGGTATGTACTCACTCATAAGTGGATACTAGATGTAAAGCAAAGGATAACCAGGCTGCAATCCACAGCTCGAGATGCTAGTTAACAAGGAGGACCCAAAGAGGTATGCATGGATCACTCTGAGAAGGAGAAATAGATGAGATATCCATGAGTAAACTTGGGATGAGGGGTGGGTAGTGGAGGGTAGAGGATGGGGGATGAGAACAGAAGTGAATGAGATGGTCGAGCTGGAACAAGGATGGAGTGGGAGAGCAACGAAAGAGATACCATTAGAGAGGGAGACTTCATGGGGATAGGGAGAAACCTGGTGCTAGGGAACTTCCCAGAAATCCTCAAGGATGAGCCCAGCTTAGACTACTAGCAATAGTGGAGAGGGTGTCTGAACTGGCTTACCCTAGTAATCAGATTGGTGAATACCCTGTTACCATAGAGTCTTTCTCCAGTAACTGATGGAAACAGATGCAGAAATCCACAGCCAAGCACCAGGCTGAGCTCCAGGAGTCCAGTCCAAGAGAGAGATGAGGGATTCTATGAGCAAGGGGCATCAAGATCATGATGGGGAAATGTAGGCATAATTCTAAATGGTCTCATTAAATAAGAAACACAGAGCCATCTTACTTATCCAGAGGGCCTGATCCAGTTGGGGGCTCCTCAGCTATTGGTTCATAGTTCATGTGTTTCCTTTTGTTTGGATATTTGTCCCTGTGCTTTTTCTAACCTTGGTCTCAACAATTCTCGCTCATGCAAACCCTCCTCTTTCTCACCAATTGGACTCCTGGAGCTCCACCTGGGGCCTGGCCGTGGATCTCTGTATCTGGTTCCCTCAGTCATTGGATGGGGTTTCTAGCACGACAGTTAGGATGTTTGGCCATCCTATTGCCAGAGTAGGTCAGTTCCGGTTAGCTTGATCTGTTTGGGAGGCATCCAGGCAGTGGGACCAGGTCCTGTCTTCAGTGCATGAGCTGGCTGTTTGGAACCTGGGGCTTATACAGGGACACTTGGCTCAGCCTGGGAGGAGGGGACTGGACCTGCCTAGACTGAATCTACCAGGTTGAACTCAATCCTCAGGGGAGTCCTTGCCCTGGAGGAGATGGGAATGGGGGGTGGGCTAGGGGGAAGGTGGAGGGGAAGGGGGAGGGGGGAGAACAAGGGAATCCATGGCTGATATGTAAAATTAAATTTAATAAATAAATTTAAAAAAGTTTATACTCTCAGAAACAGTGAATAAAGTTTTCTTTTCTCAAAAAATGAAACACCTCGCCACCGATGCTTCCCCTGAGAGAGACCTTCTTTCTGTGTGACTTGTCTTTTTATTACATTTCTCTTCTGCCTTCTCATTGGCTCTAAACCCAACCACATGACTGCCTCATCACTGCCTGTCTATACAGACCTCCAGGTCTCTATGGTTGGTCCTGGGATTAAGGGTTTGTGTAACCACGCTTGGCTGTGTCCTTGACCACATAGAGACTCTGCCTGCCATGTGATCAGATTAAGGGCTTGTGCCACCACCGATGGACTTCTGCTAAATGGCTCACTTTTACCTTGGATCTCCAGGCAACTTTATTTATTAACATACACATAAAATCACATTTCAGCACAATTAAAATATCACCATAGGGAAACCTTCAGAGACAACCAAACCAAACTAGTGGGAACTCATGAAATTTAGATCAACAGCTCTGGAGCCTGCATGGGACTGGACTAGGCCTTCTGCATAGCAAGACAGTTGTGTAGCTTGATCTGCTTAATGGGTCCCCTGGCAGTAGGATTAGAATCCATCCCTGGTGCATAAGCAGGCTTTTTGGAGCCACTACCTATGATGGGATAAGTATTTTATATGCTTGTATTCTTTGCCTTATATGTTTTAAATGTTTATTTATATCTTATTTAATTTTTAAATTTTTAGATATGACAATACAATCACATCCTTTCCTTTTCTGTTTCTTTCCCTTCCATATCCTCTCCTTCTGGATGACTCTCAAATTTATGATCTCTTTTCCTTAATTATTACACACACACACACACACACACAAATATATATATATAAATACAGTCTTCCCAGTCTACTTAGTGTTGCTCATATTGGTATTTGATTTCAGAGCTGACCAGTTGATATTGGTAACCCGTCAAAAGGGTCATCAATTGGGAAGACGCATAACCTCACTAGGCCCAGCTAATTTCCTAGCTTTGAAGTACCAGGCATGATTTCCCTGCTGTTGAGTAGGCCTAAGACTAATTAGAGAGCTGTTGGAGGGGTTTCAGCAGGAGCGGTGGAACGTACGTGTTGGAGAGTTCTGATGACGAATTTTTAGACAATAACAGATTCTTGAACTGAGCCATGAGTATGGTTGGAAATTGAAAGTGAACAGGAAGGGAAGTGCGTGTTTCTGTTCACAGAAGTCCAGTGGATTCCACAAGAGATGAGATGTGGTCTGAAGGATGGTATGACCACAAGCGACTTCCAGGAAAACAAGCGCCTCCTTGGAGCCATCCCAGTGATGGCAACCATAGATTAATTAATGTTGTGCCAAAGAGACCGCCTCTGGGAGACAAGAGATCTTCTCTGCTAGCCAGACCCGATGAAGGAGGCTACGGTAGATACTACGGTCGCGTTGATTACCAAGAATGGGATGAGGGCCGCTGTTTTGCTCAGGATCCAAGAAGTGGCCCACCTTACAAAGGAGGCCATTATGGCTACCGATGGTCAAGAGATGAGTATTCTGCAAGCCGACAACCTGAATACAGGGCCATGAGAAACGGCTTTGGAAGAAAACGTTTCTATTCTTCCCATTATTCAAGACAACGATCTCCCCATAAACGGGGTGCTCCTTTTTTGAGAGAATCACGTGTGGGCGGGAAGGACTCCCTACACAGCAGATTTGGCTCCAGTCTCAGCAGTAGAAGCAGGATGCACTCCTTCCATCAGTCTCGGCATAGATGTAAGGAGAGAGCCATCCAGGTTTTGAAAACATCAAGAGATACTGTGTCCTCAAGTTCTTCATCCAAGGTGTTCAAAAGCCCCAGCCGGCTGACTGAGAAGGAACATGCTGATGCTGCAAGCAAGTGCGCTAATGAAAATACCAAGAAGTCAGAAGAAAATAATTTGGCTGAAATTTCCGAGTTTGAGAAGGGATCCAAGGCACCATTATGTATCAACCAGACAGAAGAACCCGAGTCAAACACAACAGCTGGCCCAGAATTGTGTGAAGACAGCCAGCTTAGCAGTCGCTCAAAAGCGATTGCATCAAAAATCACAGACATTGAGAAGGTTTACCGACAAGTCTGTGAAACTTTCGGGATGGTGGTGGAAAGGCTGGTTGAAAAGGATCCTTCATTAGAAAAACCTATACAGTTTGCAATGAAGCAGAGTTTGCATGAAATAGGTGAGCAACAAGTTGAAGAACTCAAGCATTTCATTACGGAGTATGATAATTCTACTCCAGATTTTGGAGACCCTTTTTTGAAGAATTAGGGCTCAGTTCAAAAAAAAAGTTTAAAGCTTCTAGATTTCTTACCTTTGGATTGTTTAAATCCTTACTATTTTGTGATGAAGAGAAATATTTTATAACTGACCACATTGCTGGTAGCAAATAAACATCTACAATAGCTTTTAAAGTGTCTTAATTAGAATGTTTTCCCTATGTGTAGAATCGTCTAATCTATCTTCATACATCTCCTCCCTCCCCCAAATCATGCTCAATTAATTTTTTAATGTTTGAAAAAGCAGTTCTGGAGAGCAGCTCTCTGTACTTATGTTCAATAGTCTTCCATGGTGTGCTGGTCTCTGGGGTATAATTTGTAGTTAGAGATCATTCCAGGTTGCATCTCATAGGCATTGCTAGCATTTTGAGTTGAGTTTGACTTGCTGCTTGCTTTTCTTCTGCTTTGCAACTTTTGGTGATGTCAAAACATGCTGTCTTAAGGAAGTAGAACTTAGCTGTCTTGCAATATTTGCTTTGAAAATAATTCTTATTTTGTATAGGAAAGAGGCACTTAAAAAAATCTCTAAAGGACACATTAAAACAAAACCTTCTTCTCAAGTCATTGAACTTAGTATGTCTCTTCTATGAAGTGAGGCTCCTAACTGCTCTCTCTGAACAACATAGATAAGACTGATAGGAGGGGTAATCTGAGATGCAAGATGCATTTTAACTTGAAATTTCTTCGAAACCCTTCTGGTAGTGATACAAAATTAGACTACACAACAACCTGGAGTTTTGTTTTAGGCCTGTTCTTTATCAAAGAGGGACCTTACAAGGAGCTCATGCTTGTGATAAATGACAGATTTCTCTGTTAATTTCCGTGATCTAAGTTCTGTAGATTTAGAGAATCTCCCTCTTCACAAGTGTTATCATAGAAACAAGGCAGAATAAGGCATCGCACCATAGGGAATGGGCTCTAAAACGGCAGTTCATGAGCTAGGAAACAAGGAGGACCCGAAGAGGGACGCATGGGTCACCTTGGGAAGGGGAAACACAGGATATCTACATGAGTAAATTGGGGGTGAGGGGGGCAATTGGGAGAAGAGGATGGGGAATGAGAACATGGTCAAGCTGGGGGAGGGACAGAGTAGGAGAGCAATGAGATATCTTGATAGAGGGAGACATTATGGGGTCAGGGAGAAACCTGGTGCTAGGGAAATTCCCAGGAATCCACTAGGACGACCCCAGATTAGACTACTAGCAACAGTGGAGAGGGTTCCTGAACTGGCCTACTCTGGTAATCAGATCGGTGAATACCATAACTGTCATCATAGAGCCTTCATCCAGTAACTGATGGAAGCAGATGCAGAGATCCACAACCAAGCACTAGGCCAAGCTCCGGGAGCCCAGCCGAAGAGAGGGAAGAGGGATTATATGAGCAAGGGGGGTCAAGATCATGATGGGGAAATCTACAGAGACAACTGAACCAAATTCGTGGAAACTCACGAACTTTAGACTGACAGCTGTGGAGCCTGCATGGGACTGGATTAGGCCCTCTGCATACAGGAGATAGTTGTGTGGTTTGGTCTGTCTGAGGGGATCCTGGCAGTGGGATCAGGATCTTTCCCTGGCTCATGAGCTTGCTTTCTGGAGCCTATTACCTATGGTGGACACCTTGCTCACCCTTGATGCATGGGGGAGGGGTTTGGACCTGTCTCAACTGAATGAACCAGGCTCTGCTGACTCCCCATGAGAGGTCTTACCTCCTTGTAGGAGGGAATGGGGGGTGGATTGGGAGGGGGAGGCCGGAGGGGCAGGAGGAGGGAAGAGGGCGGTCTTTGATTAGTATGTAAAAATGAATAAAAAAATTTTCTTAATAAAAAAAGAAAAGAAAAGAAAACAGGCTGACAATTACAATAGAAACATAATTTAGACTTTAAGATCCACCTTCAAAAAGGTGGCACAATCACAAACATAAATATAGCCCTACTGTTGTCTATTAAAAGGTGGACATCAGAATAATTCAATGGCTCTTGAGTGAGTACTTTTTACTTTCCAGCAACTTTCCAAACCCTGGGAAAACAACCGAGGACACAACAGATCCCCTTGCCTTGTGGAGCTTACATTTCAGTCGGAATAAAAATACAGTTAGCAATTCCTGAAGTACAACGTCTGGCTGGAGGTAGTAAGTACCATGAAAATAATAAAGCAGGGAAATCATCCCAATACTTTGAAAAGTTCAAGGAGAAATACATTTCTCTTTGTACTGTGATGATTTCAAGTCTTAAGTAGTCCTTGAAGTCCAATTTGTAAACCATTTGATTCCACAGTATAACTAAGAACTGGTGTTCTTAGCATTAGCAATGGTTGATGTAACCCATATGATCATTGCTGCTAACGCCAGCAGCATGGCTATGTGGGGAGGTCACTGGAAAGAGACAGATAGCAGGAAACAAAGGGAAGACAGGGCCTAAAGTATAATTACTATTTCCCTCCAATTTGATTTTGGTTTTAAAATACCCATCATCGGGAGGCTGTATAGGGAAGGCATCCTTTATAGTAAAATCCTTTGGGCCCCATGGTACCTAAAACCAAATGGCCCTGGTTCATACTGGCATCTATACAGAGATAGATATTTGAGCACGATTCAAGGTGTCCCATTCTTCTGTACTTCTTGTTCTTATCACTACAGGTGTCTTCCATTTCCTCCCTTATCTCCAACTATCTGGGCCTCCCTGGCAGGAGCAATTACGTTTCTTTGAAACTCTCACTTCCTAAGAAGTAATGCAAATCTGCCTTTAAAGCTAAACATTGTTATTCTGTGGTATTTCTGGAAAATGAAATAGTGCAGTTGTATGTTTTAATGAAGGAATGTGTGGCACTGTTATTATAGGCTTAGCTCTACCCCTCAAATCTTCACAAAGACATCAATAGACTACTAAATCCTCAGCAGACAAAGGATATACGTGTTTTGAGCAGACTACAGTCAAATTGCCATGCTGATTGTTTCTACATAAATATTCTGATATTAAAGTCAGATTTTCATATCTTCAGGGAAAAAAAGAAAAAGAGAGGCATTTGTTACAGGGGAAAAACAAAGACAATCTGCATACCTGAGAATAGTTTTTGCTTTTAAAATTGCAGTACAGTTTTAAAACGAGACAAATAATGTTTCTAAATTGCCTCATAATATATGTCTTTACATTTCACCACATATTTCTTTGTGTTCTTGTTAAGTTTTATTTATTCCAAATCGAAAGCAAGGTCCTATTTCCATGTCAATCTCTTTCAAATGGGAAAGCTGGGAGGACCTCTGTCGCCTTCTTTAAAATTCAGATCCTCATTTGCACTTCAGTGGCTTGGGGCTGAGCCCTCAGGGATGGAATTAGCATGAAATTGTTAAGAAGCATTTTGTAATTATTCATTTCTTCCAGCATTTCTATACCTTCCCTGTATTCATTTAGAAACATATTTAACACAAGGATTGAACATTCATTTCAGAACATGGGAAGCCCACTACTTAGCAGAGAAAAGAAAGACTACACCACCTTATATAAATACTATTAATATTTCAGTGTACAGACATAGAGAGCTATAGATAAATAATATATGGGTTTAAAATAAAAACGGAATTGTCCTATTTTGTAAACTATTTCTTCACTTAGGTCTATAGGGAATATCCTTCTATCTTAATGAATGTGGTTCTCCATTATTGCTTTCTAACATCCACATGGGGCATTTCTTAGAGTGGCTGTCACATAGCTGCAAATACTTCCTTATTATCTCATATTCAAATTACTTGGGGTTTTTCTATTAGAATACACTATACTGTGAACATGCTCATAGCTGGAAAATTGTTAATGATCGTTTGTTTTTTCAAAGAAAGATGCTTTGAAGCAAAGGGCCAATAGGAGGGAAAATATTTAAGCATTTTTATATATACCATCAAAATGAATTCCAGGGAAATTATCTAATGTACACTCAACTGCTATTTAAAATAACAATAACAAAAACTGTGAGCATGGAGGCACATGTCTGTACTCCCAGGCAGGTGGATCTTGGTAAATCCGAGGTCAGTTTGGTTTACATACTGAGTTCCTGGACAGCTGGAGCTACATAGCGAGACCCTGTTTCAACAAACAAACAAACAAATAAACAAACAACGAAGGAGTAAGAACAGTACTAAAGCCATCTACTTATCTAGTTTCTTTGAGGTTTCACTTATACTCAGCATCATCATTCTCTCTCTCCTTATCTCTTTTTCTTTTGAGTTAGAGTTTCACTATATAATCATGGCTGTCCTGGAACTTGCTATGTAAACCAGGCTGGCCTCAGACTCACAGAGATTCTCCCATTTCGGCCTCCCAAGTGTTGGGATTAAAGGTGTGTGACATCACACCAGCAATATCATCATTCTTAAAGTCTAGTGACTAAACACAGGGAAATAACACAGTGCCTCACATTACAGTCGCTGTAAATCAGTAAATCAAAAATAATTTTGTGTGCAAGGGAGTAGGTACATGTGGGTGCATGTTCATATGGGTGCACATGTGTTTGCAGCTAGGTACAGATGTGTGTGAGAGCATGTGTGTTGAAGTCATAGGCCAACATCAGGTGTCACTTCTCAGGAGATGTCCACCTTGTTGTCTTTACCCACAGGAATGTATTTCTGGTTGGATTTACAGACAGTTGCAAGCTGCCATATGGGTGCTCTTAAACCCTGAGCTATCTATCTCTCCAACCACCATCCACCCCACCCCCATCCATATTGAGGATTTTTGTTTGTTTGTTTTGTTTTTAAGATAGGGTCTCTCATTTGTTTAAGGCTCAGCTGGCTGACCCCAAGGTTCTGCCTGTCTCTGCCTTCTCTCACCTTGGGATTACAAGCACACCTGGCTTGCTTTTTATTTTAAGGTCAAGGAAGGACAATTTTGCAAGTGGTGAATCTTGGCATCTGCCCAGAGGAGGTAGATAAGAGGAAGAAAGAAAGCCACATCCTTTGAGTGGAAGGGCAAAATGAAGCTTCAGAGAAAGAATAAGGAAACTCAATTGTTAAGACAAGCATGTTTAGAAGAGAGATAGAAGAAAAGGAATTTTTTGCTGTTTTAGACGGGGTCTTTCTACATAGCCCTGGCTATCGTGGAACTCACTATGTAGACTAGGCTGGCCTCAAACTCACACGGGTGTGCCTGGCTCTGCCTCTCAAGTCCTGGGATTAAAGGTATATACCACTACATCTAGCCAAGAAACAGAAAATTCAATTCAGAAAAGCATAGCTATAACTCTGTAAGCAAAAGTGTTGAGGGTGGAGGGAATCCTGGGAAAGAAAAGTAAATTTTCATTGAAGGGATAATTGTTCTCTTATCTCTTTAGCTTGGTTAAAAGTGCATCAACCTTCTTGAGGAGTGGTACTTTGGCTGGGTGACTGAAAGTCTTCATTAACACACACATTTTCTCTCTCTCTCTCTCTCTCTCTCTCTCTCTCTCTCTCTCTCTCTCTCTCTCATTTTTGAGATAGGGTTTCTCTCTGTATCCATGGCTGTCATGGAACTTGACCAGACTGGCCTCCAACTCGGAGATCTGCCATTCAGGTATCACCAAGCCTCACCTTCATTAACTTTTAAAGGAAGAGGCAACAGTGTGACCCTACGCAGAGGTAGATTCCAACCTTTTGGGTAGAAGGCAATAGTGTTCCCTGAATGAACCTTCATTACCTCTGTAGCATGCCCCAGTCCGAAGAAGCAACTGAAATTATTTAGAAAATGAGTAGGCTGAAATTGGAGAATAGATATAAACCATTTCTACCATGAAACTATAGAGATCGAGTTCCAAAGGGTTTCAACGGCTAATGAATATATATAGCCTCCAGGCAAAGATGATCCTTGAAGTGTGACTAACAAACCAGAGCTCCTTCTGCCACTCCTGGCTGGTGAATCAACAGTATTCCTGGAACTGTTCCTTTCAGGGCATCTCTTTC
>CABHPP010096401.1:0-10261 GCA_902168425.1 Peromyscus attwateri | reverse complement strand
GCGGCTCCGTCCTTGGCGGCACCCGGAGTTTGTCACTACCGGTCTGTCCCCCCGGTCACACCCCTGAGGGGCCTGGAACCCTGGTTGAGCAGCCCGCGTCGCCTGAGGTTGCCGGGGCGTTGTTACCTGGTTTAATTAAGTTCTCCGGTTTCCGTGACCTGGCGTGGAAGGAGCAGCGCGCGCTCCCAGGGGCTCCGGTTCCGGGATGGCTTTCTCCTTTCTGTTGCTCTTTAGCCGCTGTTTGTCCGTTTCCCGTGGCTCGCCACATCAGACCGATTTTTTTTTTTTTTAACCTTTTTATCTTAGTGGAAGGAAATTGTCTATGGGTCCCAAACATACCTTTTCTAGCCTTCTTGGAAACTGTGAGCGTGTATAGGACAGGGTATGATCATTCGGCCGTAGGGATGTGGCGGAGGAGAAAGTAAAATGCTAAGTTCATTTATACCCTTTTGCTTGTGTAAGTAAATAATGGACGCTGTGAAATTTTACCTTGTAAGTGAATTCTGAAGAGTAAGGCCCGAAAGTACACTCTCCTTTTCTCCCTCCCTCCCTCCCTCCCTCCCTCCTGTTTCTCCCTCTCCCCCTTTCCCTTCCCCTCTCTCCCCACCGCAACTAACTTTTTTAAAGCAAAATTCCGGTGTGTGGTGGTTTTCTCCCTTTTTTCTTTAAAAAAGCAAGAAACTGGGTGATTCATGTAGTTAACAGTGGAGGTACCACTCAGAGATTCGGTCAGTGGGAAAGAGCTGGACTAAATAACCTGATTCTTAAAGATACTTAGGGCTTGAGTGGGAAAGGAGAGAGAGAGAAGGGTAAACGCAGCGTTAAAAGCGGTTGCTAGGTTCCACATGCATTCCAGAACGGCGTGTTTATGACAGTTTCCCAGAGAGAGTACTTTCAGATTACATATTACCAGCTGAAGTTGGGTTATTCATTGTGATCCATGTTAAGGTAGTTTTATTTTTAAATAACTTCAATTGTGCAAACTAGTGAAATTCTATGAACATTTCCAGAACATTAAATGGTTCCTGTACATTCATTGTATTTTTTGTTTTTTTTATTTAAAAAGTTTACCCTTGAACTGTTCACGGCCATTCCTCAAGGAGTTCCGCCCTTACTGTGCTCTAGCCAAGGAGTTGGTAATGAGTTTAGAATCACTATCTCTTGAGTCACTGGCTTGATTTTAGAGTTTGTTGTAAATAAATACAAATCCTCTGGTTTCTGTGCAGTTCACATAGCTGTGCTTGCCCTTAAAAGCTCATTTTGGGGCTGGGTGGTAATCCCAGCACTTTGGAGGCAGAGGTAGGTGGATCTACAGGGAGTTCTAAGACTGCCAGGGCTACACAGAGAAACCCTGTCTCAAAAAACAACAACAAACGTTAATTTTTGGAACTTGCTTTTCAATAACATAAACTGCAAGAAAGAACCAACTTTATTTTTTTTTAAAGATTTATTTATTATATTATGTATACAGTGTTCTGTCTATATGTATGACTGCAGGCCAGAAGAGGGTACCAGATCTCATTACAGATGGTTGTGAGCCACCATGTGGTTGCTGGGAATTGAACTCAGGACCTCTGGAAGAACAGTCAGTGCTCTTCACCTCTGAGCCATCTCTCCAGTCCCAACTTTATTTTTTTAAAAAAACTTAATTGTTCGTGTGTGAGAGAGAGAGAGAGAGACAGACAGACTTGGGTGCTGGAAATTGAACAAGGGCCCTTGGGAAGAGCACTGGGCCATTCTTAACCACTGAAATAGGGCTCCAAACCCAGAAAGAACCAACTTCTAATCCTTGATTTTGCCGCATGGGTAACAAAAAACAACAACAACAACAAAACCGGGTAATTTCATCTGAGCAGGTCTTACTTGGAAATAGCAATATCTGCTTCAAAAGATTAAAATGCTGGACATAGTTTTAAACACCTTTAATCTCAGAACTTGGGAGGCAGAGGCAGGTGGATCTCTGTGAACTTGAGGTCAGCCTGGTCTACAGAGTGAGCTCTGGGACAGCCAGAGCTACATAGTGAGAACCTGTCACACACACAAAAGAAACCCTAAACAAATTAGTTAATTAATTTAAAAAATTGTATAATGGCCAGCAAATTTAGCATTGTTTTGGGTCATGAGCCTCAATTTAAATTATTGTTGCTATATAAATTCCTAGAAAACTAACTTTGCTAGAATCAAGTTCTATATAAAGAAGAAGCTGGATTAGGTGACACTAGATGCTTCACATTTAATTTAGTGGTCTAAACAAATTATTTTAAATTGCCTTTTGAGTGACAAGGGTCTTCAGAGAACCCATATTTGAGGGGCCTAAGTTATCAGTCACTTTACGGAAGAAAGTACATTGATAGGGATAGTTTGCTCAATTCCTAAATTAAGTGCTCAAAATTATATCCAAGCATCTAAAGTAGCTACTTAGCAGTTCAGAGCACTTTTCTGTGTGAATTATTTGAGATAACAGAGAAGGGCTGGCAGTGTGTCAGGCACTAATTGGAAGAGGAAAAGGACATAAAAGCAGAGTTAACCGAAACTGGGGTGAGTCCAGCAGTGCTGCCTTTGTTTCTTGTGGGTGTGTATATGTGCATGCCTCTGTGTGTGGAGGTCACAGGTCAACGTTGGGTGTTGGTTCTTGAAGCAGGATCTCCTTTGCTGCTGTGTAGAGCAGCCTAGCTACCCCCAGGAGCTTCTGGAAGTTTTCTTGTCTCAGCCTCTCACTGTAGGGGCACTGAATTTATAGATGGGACTACCACGTTGTTCTTGATGTGGATTTAGGGATCTGAACTCAGGTCTTCAGGCTTGTACATCAAGTGCTCTACCCACTGAGCCATCTCCCCAACTCAGGCCTTCATTTGAATGTAATGGTTTTCTCCTAGCAAAATAAGTCTGTGTTTTATAAGTATTGCAGTTGTAGTTTTGCACCAGTGTCTCACCTTTTTTTTTTTTTTTTTTTTAAATAATTGAGACAGGGTTTCTCTGTGTAACAGCTCTGTTTGTCCTGGAACTCACTCTGTAGGCCAGGCTGGCCTCAAACTCACAGAGATCCACCTGCCTCTGCCTCCTGAGTGCTGGATTAAAGGTGTGTTCCCAACCACCTGGCTCACAATTTTTTTCATTATATTTTTTCTTCTATGCACTAAGTATGAATCTTGAAAGCAAGATTATCTTCTATTGAAAATAGCTGGAGGGGCTTGGGATGTAGCTCACTTAGTAGAGTGCTTACCTATCTGGCTTTAGGACCTGGGTTCCATCGCCAGTACCATGTAAGCAAGGTGTGCAAGCCTGTAATCACAGCACTCAGGAGGTGGAGCTGAAGTTTAAGGTCATTCATAGCTACATAGTGAGCGCAAGACCACTCTGGGATGATAGATAGATACATGAGGTATACCCCCACACACACATAAAAAATGAAAAGAAAGCGAGGAGGAGGAGGAGGAGGAGGAGGAGGAGGAGGAGGAGAGAGAGAGAGCGAGCGAGAGCGAGCGAGAGCGAGCACGAGAGCAGGCAGGCAGGCAGTGACAGCAGTATAGCTTGGAATCTGGAACTCTGTGTTCAATACTTGTCATAGTGATGATCATAGGCCAATGATGAGCTTATTATGTCAACGCCTCTCAATTTTTTGATGAAGTGAAAGTGAAATGATGTGGGCTGGGGGTTTAACAGTGATAATGTGCTTGCTCAGCATTTGTAACATCCCATACATAGGAAGACCCTGAGTTCTACCCTAGGCGATGAGGTAGCATTTCATAGATGAAAATGCCCCTTATGATGACCTTAAGTTAGTGTTTTACTATCTAAATGTCAGGGATGTGTGTGCCCTTACTATGGATAAGGTTTAATATTAGAATTACGACTGTGTGGATGGTACAATGCTCTTTGCTCTTAAGGAGCATGGAGTCAGACGACCTAAAGGTCTAGTTGACAGCTGAGGCACAGGTGGAGAGAACGGCCGTTCCAGAAGGGACAGTGGAGAGGGCAAATAGGAGGTAGTGTGATGGAAAGAGGAGAAAGTTGAATTCACATCCTGGAAGGACACGGTGAAGTTGTAAAATAGCTTAGGCTTTTTGTTAGATGAAGAACCAGTGAAGATTTTTCTGAGTAAATTGCTCTTAATTCTATTTTAGCAAGATTAAACTGGGCTTTCTTAGCTTTTTATATTAAGGTCCTAAAGAATTCTAAAGCTTTATGTTTCTGGGATGGAGTTAACTTAGAGAATTATGTTTTGTTTTTGTTGAGTTATTCAGAGGCTAGATTTTTCCTTCTCTCTAATATTAAATGGCTGTATTATGTTAGTCTAATAGATTGGTGGTCAGTAGTTACAGTGCGGATGTTTACTAGATGTTAGGTGAAGGTTGCGTACACACTATTTTACCTAATCCTCCCCTGAGACTTCCATGTTATCTACATTTCTTAGTTAAGGGACCTGGCCCAAGCCACTCAGTTACTCCTAATAAGAGGCAAGGTTGGATCTCTGTCTGGTTTCAGACAGTTCTTCCACTGTAGGAGGTGAAAATCGATAGGACCCCTGCTTTCTGATAAAATACACTGAGGAAAATGATTCAAAAGTACTATCTTGCTACTTTATCACTTGAATATTTTTGGCATGGAAATATTAAAAACTAGTGGAAAGATCCAAGTTAGTTTTGTTTGTTTCAGATTTATTTTATTTTTATGTCTGTGTACCACTTGGTGCCTGGTACCTGTAGAGGTCAGAAGAAGGCATCAGATCCCCTGAACTGGAGTTGCAGATGGTTGTGAGCTGCCATGTGGATGCTGAGAACCAAACTTGAGTCCTCTGGAAGAGCAGCCAGTGTTCTTTAACCCTGAGCCATCTCTCCAGCCCCCAAATTGGCTTTTAAAGCATTATCATCTTAAGGAAAGTGTTAAATGTATTAAAAGAAGTAAATGTGAGCAGGGCTGGAGAGATGCTTAGTTTGTTTCTTTTTGAGATAAGATCTTTATTATGTAGTTCTAGCTGTTCTGGAACTCATATGTAGGCCAGACTGGCCTCAATTCACAGAGATCCACCTGCCTCTGCCTCTCCAGTGCTACCCCTGGCAAAATTACAAATTTTTTAAATTCAAAAGTAAGTACGAGAACTCTGAGTTTTTTTTGCATTACATTTCCTTCGGGTTGAAATTTTGAATAAAAGGCAGGTAAGATGGCTCAGTGGAAGAAGGTCCTGCTGCCAAACGTGATGCCTGAATCTGTCACCTGAGCACACACCATAGAAGAGAGTGACCAGCTGCACAGGGTCCTCTGACACCCACCCCAAATAAACGTGCAAGAACAAGTTCGGGTTTGTTTTTTTTTTTTTTTTTTTTTTTTTTGAGACAAGGTCTCTCTTGGTAGCGCTGGCTGTCCTAGAACTCCCTTTGTAGGCTAAGCTTACTTCAAACTCAGAAATGTGCCAGCTTTTGTCTCCCAAGCACCTAGAATTAAAACCATGTGCTACCACACCTGGCTAAAATATTTTTTGTTTTGTTTTTGAGACAGGGTCTCAGTCTGTAGTCAAAGTTACACTAACATTGCTACTGATTATGCCCACTTACAGTATGGATAGTATTATATACGAGCAGAGAATTATACTAATGATAGCAGTCATATGGATGGATGAAATAGTTCCGTTTCCTGTCTTTAAACATAAATTTAGCTAGACATGGAGGTATACACCTTTAATCCCAGCACTCAGGAGGCAGAAGCAGGCTGGTCTACATAGCAAGTTCCAGGCCAGCCAGAGATACATAGTGAGGCCCTGTCTGAAAAGAAATAGTTCATTAAAAAATAAGCATTTATAACAACTTTAACAAATGGCTTAATTAATGTTTTCAAATAATGGATAGCTATAACTTATTAATTAGTAACATAATTATGTTTCCTGCACTCAGGTGGACTAGCCTCAGACAATTCTAATTGTTGTTCTGGAACTTGTTACAGTTGGAGTTTACTTTTCCCTTTACTAATTGTCTTAACTTTAGGCACACAGGTATATAATAATTTAGATACATATATAGACCTTAAAAATCCTAACCTTCACGTTCACATTAAATTGGATAGGAACTAAAATTTTGATTTGACTAGATTCAGAAGTATGTATAGGTTTTGTTGTTATTGCTGATTTTTGTTGTTGTTGTTTTTTTTTTAAACAGTTGTGGAGCAAACCCAGGGCCTTGCTTGTGCTAGGCCACTGACTGACTAGTTCTTGGGCTTAGTTTTGTTTTGTTTTGACACAAGGCCTTACTGTCCTTAAACTTTCTGCTTCTGTGGATGGCCTTGAACTTAGGATCCTGCCTCAGCTTCCTGAGTACTGAGATTTAGGATGTACTACTACACCTGGCTATGTTTTTTATGTGAACAGTTTTAACACTTGCCTGATAGATGGGGAAAAATACAGAAATTTCAAGTGTGTTGCTTGAAGAACTTTGACAAGGTGAATAACTTCTGTGGCCAACACCTAGCAGGACACTTGTTACTTCTGAGAGCACCACATTGACTCAGTCAACACTGCCAGGTGGTTTTTTGTTTTTGTTTTTTTTTTTTTCTTCCATCATTGTTTAAACCCTGAATATTCCTTGTTTGAACTGGGTACTCTTTTTCTTAAATAGTATTAAGGATCCCTCTCTTTTACTGTCTCTTTCAGCAGAGTACCTGACAGTATTCTGGCTACATGTGCTGTTGAAAAAGAGGCAAATAGTTAAATATTGGATATAACATTAATTGGGGTGGTCCCTTGCAATTTTAAGTCAAAGTATTTCATATTCACTGACTCGAATGCTGTACTGTATTGCTTTCTTATCGTAGTATAAGAATTTAAACTGGGTATTCTCAGTACTCAGGAGGATCGGAAGTTCAAGATCATCTCTGCTACAAAGGGAGGTCAAGGCAAGCCTGGGCTACTTGAGATAGGATCTCAAAAACAAGTAGTTTAAGAGTTAGCTAATTTTTTTCTCAGTACAACTGGAGATTATGTTTGTGGTTGCCATTTGAGACAGGATCTCACTGTGTAGCTCTGACTGTCCTGAAACTTACTGTGTGGTTTGGATTTGCCTGGAACTCACAGAAATCTGCCTGCCTCTGCCTCCTGAGGGCTGGGATTAAAGGTGTGTGCTACCATACCTGGCTGGAGATACAGTTTTAGTTTTAATAATCGTGAAAGACTATGTTCAGTATATTTTTAGTGAGTCGACAGTGTGATTTAGCTGTGAAAGAAAACCTTTGACCTTGGGCTGCTTTGATGGAAATACGTAGTATCTATAGTGAGAAAGAAAGCCCTCCATGTTGTCTCTTTTGAGGCTCATCTTTCAGTCAATGATGAGATGGAACTCTTTGGGAAGAGAGTGACTTGTGTCAAGTGGGGACTCAAATCCCTCCCACTGCTGTCACTGCTATGGTTGCTGTTTAGTCAGGGTCTGCTCTGTGCAGACTCGGAAATGCGTTACTTACAGCGTTCAGAAGAGCCTGAAGTATTACCTCTGTTTTATTGGGGACAAAATTGATGTTGAAAATGTTTAATAACTTTGTCTGTGTTTATAGTTTTTATGAAGTAGGATTGACTAAGCAAGGGAAACTAGCCTAGAAAATTGGCCATGACGTGCATGTAGAGATTAGGGGACAACTTGCAAGAATCATGTCTCTCCTTCCACCCCATATGGGGTCAGGGATTAAACTCAGCTCGTCAGGCCTGGTGGCAGTGCCTGAATTGACCCTCTGCACTATTGCTCTAGCCCCTGTTTTTGAACTACAGTTGTCAGGGTTAGTTTGTTTTGTGGAGAATGATTAATCTGCCAGTTTTGTCCGAAAGGCTGTCTGTTGCCAGCTTTGGCTCTTAAAAGGACAAGTCTTAGTGTCTTAGTTAGGGGTCTATGGCTGTGAGGAGATGCCATGACCACAGCAACTCTTATAAAGAAAACGTTTAGCTGGCTTACAGTTTCAGAGGATTAGTCCATTATGGTCATGGCAGGAAGAAGCATGGCAGCACACAGGCAGACATGGTGCTGGAGAGGTAGCTGAGAGCTCTACATCTTGATCCACAAGCAACAGAAATTGAACTGAGTCCCATGCTGGGTGTAGCTTGAGCATTTGAGACCTCAAAGCCTGCCCTCACAGTGACACACTTCCTCCAACAAGGCCACACCTCCTCTAAGAGTGCCACTCTGTATAGGCCAAGCATTCAAACACATGAGTCTGTGGGGGCCATACTTATTCAAACCACCACACTTAGGCTTATTAGTGTTTATGCAAATGATAATATAAAGGTTTGTTTATTTTTCGTTTTTTTGAGACAAGGTATCACTCTAGCCCAAGCTGTCCTGGGATTCACTGCATATCCCCAGCTGACCTCAAATTCACAGCCTTCATATTGTCTCTGTAAACCCTAAGAATTTTTTTTTATCTCAATATAATTGGGTAACAACTAATGTATGTCTTTTTTTTTTTTTTTTGAAGCAGAATCTCACTGTATAGTCCAAACTGCCTTCAAACTCAAAATTTTTCTGCCTCGGCCTCCCAGGAACAGGAATTACAAATACGTTTTATAAGCCCTGAGGATGTTTCTAGACACAGTCGTTCACTGATTTGCCAAATTACAGGGTGGTTGATTGGGATTTTTTTGTTTGTTTCAATTTTTAATTTTTTAATTTTTTGTTTTTGTTTTTCAAGACAGGGTTACTCTGTATAATAGCCCTTTTCTGTCCAGGAACTTGCTTTGTAGACCAGGCTGAATTCACAGGGATCTGTCTCCCAAGTACTGGGATTAAAGGCATGCCAGTTTACAGGTTTTTATTTATTTTGCTTTGTTTGTTCCTTTGATAGAGGGTCTCAGGTAGTCCAGGCTGGTCTTGAGTTTGATGTGTAGCCAAAGATAAAGTTCTTTCCTGAACTTCCTGAATATTAGACAAATTACAGGTCTTTAGTTGAACTTCAATACTTTATAAACTCTAAGAACAATAAATTGCTGGCATGTAGCACAGTGGTTTGTATGCAAATAAAATTTGTATTAAGTTGAGCAAATTTTAAAAAGATCTTATGTAGGGTTGAAGAGTAGCTTTGTTGGTAAAGTGTTGGCCAAGCAAGCGCGGGGAGTGCCCGAGTTCAGATCTCTAGCATCCGTATAAAAGCTGGCCTGGTAGTGTGCCTGTAATCCCAGTACTGGGAAGGCCAAGACGGGAGGCTCTGGGGGGCTTGCTGGCCTCCAGAAATAGGTGGAGAGTAACAGAGGAAAACACTGAACATTAACGTCTAGCCTCCACATGTGCGTATGTGTGCACATGGACATACATCCACAGACATCTCAGTAATGAGCACCACTGATTAAAATAACGTTGTAAGAGTTGCCCTCGGAGTCTGGAAGAGAGCACTGGAGTTGGAGTTACAGGTGGTTATGAGCTGGGTGGTGGGTGCTGGGAACTGAACCTAGATCCTTTGGAAGAGTAGCACATGCTCTTAAGCACTGAGCCCTCTCCCTGGTCCCACAGTTTGTCTTTCAGAAGGTATTTGAGTGTGAGTGTGTGCTAAAGCTGGCTCAGTGATTAAGAATGTAGAATGCAGAGGACCACCAAGAGTGGGCAGCATACAGCTGCTTGTAACTCCAGCTCTCGGGGAATCCAGTGCCCCGGCCTCCAGTCACCTGCACTCAAATGCACATACATACATGGGCGCATGCATGTGTGCACACAAAATTTAAAAAAAAAAAATCTTTTAAAGTTTTTTCGCGGGGAGTGCTGGGGGCCCATTGAAATGGCTCCACGGCTTGGTGGATTAAAGTTCTTGTTCTGCGTGCCTGGAGACCTGAGTTCCATACCTATATCCTACATAAAGGTAGGAGAGAACACACACACACACGCACACGCACACGCACACGCACAGAAATACTAAAATTAGTATTTGTTTCAAATGTTGCATAATTTTACTCTTGTTAGAAAAACTTTCAGTCACATACGGGGAAATTTTGTGAAGTTCCTCTCCAGTTTCATCAGCCCCTTCTCTAGAGGATCTCCTCTGGAGAGTTATATCCATCCCGACATCTTCCTATGATAATAGATCTCCTCCCTCCTAGTCCTCATCTCCATTGTGAGTCTCATCTCCTTGGTGTGACTCTTTGAGGTCTTTTGCTTGGCACCCATGTAAGGTGTATTATAGAGCCTAATCTCACCTTAGAGATAATTAAAGACTGCACAATGTGTGCTTGTGTATGGGAGAGGGTTTAGGACTGATAAAATATTTTTATGGTGATTTTTTTTTTTTTTTTTTTTTTTTTTGTTTT
>CABHPP010096396.1:0-16608 GCA_902168425.1 Peromyscus attwateri | reverse complement strand
TGGACATGGCCCAGGGCTATCTGCAAGGCAGGGGAGAATAACGGAATAGAGAGAGCAGGAGCAGAGCAGGGAGAGAACATAGCGAGAATAGCAGGGTTATAAGGAGAATGAGTAGCTGTGGGGGTGGAAGTCTGTGAGCCGTGGGGAGTTTAGGGTAGAGGAGCAGGTGAGAAGAGCTAGATTGCTGGCGTGGACTTTGAAATGTTTAACAGGTACAGATGCTGAGGATTCCTGGAGGCCAGCATGAGCTTTGATATGCTGAGAGACACCACAGGTAGCAGCCATATATTCTTTCTGCCAGAGGTAAGGGAAAGGACTCTTTGATAGAGGAGAACTGGCTTCACAAGTTCCTGAGGAATGTTGTAGGTGCAGTTTTTCATCAGGACCACAATCAGCTCTGTTCTGCCAGCCGCTTCCCAAATAACCACTCAGAGACTTATTATTAATTATAAATGCTCAGCCAATAGCTCAGGCTGGTTACTAGCTAATGCTTACATTTTAAATTAACCCATGTTTCTTATCTACCCTCTGCCACATGGTGGTACCTTCCTTCAACACTGCACAATCATCTTTCTTCTCTCTGCATCTGGCTCTTGATTCCTTAGACTCTGCTTTTCTTCTTCCCATCAACTTAGTCTGGTTCTCTCACCTAACCTTATCCTGCCTAGCTATAGGCCAGCCAGCTTCTTTATTAAACCAATCAGAGTACTACACATTCACAGTGAACAAAAGGATTATCCCACAGCAAATGATGGTTTTTATCTAGCCCCAAGAAATCTTGTAGTCCAGGCTGAGCTCATTTCTGGGTATTTGGACTGCCTTTTGGAGTTTGGGGAATTGGAGTTTCCTTTGGACCTGACATTAAGGAGTATCCAACCTTTTGGTACTGTGATACTAAATTGTTACCAAGTTCATGCTGGAGAAACTTGCAATGGAGTTGAAAGAAAAAAAAAATAGTGTTTTAAGTAAGTTATGGTTTTGCCCTGGGTTCCGTTCATAGCTATTCTCAAAGGCATGCAGTCCCCTAGGTTAGAAATAAAATTGGCAGGACAATGTTCTCATTCTAAAGGCTTCAGGGAGGTTCCTTCCTTCCCTTTTAGCTTTCTATTACTGCTTAGTTCTTGGTCTGTCTGCCTTGAAGTCACATTACTTCTTTTCCTTCCCATGCATGACTGCGGGGCAGTCTCCCTGTGTTTTCTCTATCTTAGGAGGATATGGCTCACCCTCCCTTAATGCTCCTGTTAATTGCCGGACAGTGGTGTCACACACCTTGAATCCCAGCACTAGGGTGGCAGAGGCAGGTGGATCTCTGTGAGTTTGAGGCCAGCCTGGTCTACAGAGTTCCAGGACAGCCAGAACTTTTACACAGAGAAACCCTGTCATGAAAAAAAAAAAAAAAAAAGACTCCTGTTAACGACCTCACCTTAATTTGATTATTGACAAGGATCCTTGCTTCCAGAAAAGGTTAGATAGGTTCATGGATATAGCTATGATCTCAAAATATCTTGGAATGGACTCCATTCACCCCATAACACCTACTAAACACCTTTCTGGTCCCTTACAACAGCAGAGTAATCTTTCTTTAAAAAAAAAAAAAAAAAAAAAAAGGGAGGTGGTGGCGCATGCCTTTAATCCCAGCACTCAGGAGGCAGAGGCAGGCGGATCTCTGTGAGTTTGAGGCCAGCCTGGGCTACAGAGTGAGTTCCAGGAAAGACTCCAAAGCTACACAGAGAAACCCTGTCTCAAAAAACCAAAAAAAAAAAAAAAAAAAAATTGTTGTTAGTGTTCTCTGATTTCCCCGTCACTTCGAATAAAATCCAAGGATGCTTCCATGGCTTTTTACCCCCACGTGACTCCCACTCTCCTACTACTGTCCTCTCCCTCAAAGCCACACCAACTTTTTTTGTCCTCTATCTGGCCTACTGCTCACGTGCCCTCTCTGTTGCACTGTTCTTTCTTTTGTTTTTTAATTAATTTATTTATTATGTATACAGTATTCTGCCTGCATGTATGCCTGCAGGCCAGAAGAGGGCACCAGATCTGTTTATAGAGGGTTGTGAGCCACCATGTGGTTGCTGGGAGTTGAACTTAGGACTTCTGGAGGAGCAGCCAGTGCTCTTAACCTCTGAGCCAACTCTCCAGCCCTGCACTCTTCTTTCTTAAAGATGCACATGAAGAAGTTGCTGTTTAAATTTAATTTATTTCATGTATGTTTGTGAATGTTGTGTGTGTGTGTGTGTGTGTGTGTGTGTGTGTGTGTGTGTGTGTGTATGCCTGTTCTCTGTGGAGGCCAGAAGAGGATGTTGGGTCCCCTGGACCTGGAGTTACAGGCGGTTGTGAGCTGCCATGTGGGTGCTGGAAATCTGCCTTGCCATCTCTTCAGCCCCACTGTTACTGTTCTTGATCAAAGCCATGGCTACAGCGTTCCTCAGTCACTCCTAGCAGTACCAGCAGTGTGATGGCTGCAGAGGAGACAGTTATCCTGAGTACAGATCTTTTAACTGTAGTTCTACCACGACCTCTGCCCCACTTGTCATGTGATGGCCAGGAGCAAAATTTGAATCAAAGTCTCAGATGATCAAAGCTTTTCTTAGATCTGACCTATTTGTGTGTGGTGCTGTGTTGGGCATTAAAAAAAAAAGATTTATGTGTGTCTCTGTGAGTATATTTGCATGTGTATGAAGGTGCCCATGGATGTGGAAAGAGAATCAGATCCCTTAGAGCTGGAGTCACAAACAGTTGTGGGTGCTGATGTGGAGGCTGGGACCTGAACTCCAGTCCTCATGATTGAGCAACAAGTGCTGTGGACCACTGAGTGCCCTCCGGCTCCCTGTGTTAGGCATTCTCGGTAATTTTCTCCTATAGAAAAGCCAAGAACCTACAGTTGCATTTGTTTTCCTGTATTTTACAAACAAACCATAAAAGCAGAATCCAAGATCAAGAAGTTCATCTAGTGATCACACACACTGTGTGTGTGTGTGTGTGTGTGTGTGTGTGTGTGTGTGTGTATTTCTCTATTACATATCAACCACCAGAAAAGGAAGTGAACTCTCTTTTTGCCAGCTTCAGTCTCAAGTGGAAGACCTGAGAAGCTTTACCTTCATTAAAAATATTTTAGCTGGATATGGTGATACATCACTGTAATTCTACACTCAGGAGACAGGCAGGAGGATTGTTACAAGTTCCAGGCCAGCCTAGGCTATGTCATAAGAACTGTCTCAGAACACACACACACACACACACACACACACACACTCAGCAACAATAACAACAACAAAACAAAACAAAACAACTAATGTGGGGTTAGAGACTCTGGATTGGGATGGGGATAGGGCACAGTGGCCTAGCTGCTCTGAGTGGCTGCTAGTCATTACCAGGGGCTTAGGGGAGCTTGAGGTGAGGGGAAGTGTGTGTGTGTCTACAAAAGTTAACAAAGGAGATCCTGGTGGGATGGGAATGTTCTGACAGCCAACAGTGACACTGTAGTGTAGATGTTACAATTAATGTCATACAGATAGAATCTGTCTACAGAATGTAACCTTTCAGGATTGGCTTTTTTTTTCCCTCTCATAATAATTCTCTGCATATTTATCCTTGTTGCTTGCATCCACAGTTTGATTTTTTTTCTTTTATTGCTGGATAGTATTCTGTTATATGGAACTGTGATGTTGAACTGTAAGCGTAAATAAACCCTTTACTCCTCAAGTTTCCTTTGGTCATGGTGTTTTATCACAATAATAGAAACTGGAAGACAGAAATTGGTACCAGGCTGGAGGGGAGGGTATCGCTGTGACAGACCTGACCATGTATGTGTTTTGCGGGGGACTGTGGTAGCATTTGAACCTTGGGTTGGAAAAGCCGCTGAGTGCTCAGAGTTTGGTGGGACATTGTGGGGACCTGGAAGATGATGCTGAGAGCAGTGGAGACAGACAGTGGAGGCCTGGCTTGTGAGGTTCAGAGGGAAGTTTTGAGAGTTCCTTAAAAACTGTTGGAGCCGTTGACATCAAATTAAGAACCACTAAAGTGAAACCTCTGCTTTACTGGAATTCACTCATACTGGTCAGCGGGGCCTGAACAATCAGTCATTACTAAGAAGAGACCAGCATCACTGAGGCAGAATCTTCTGAAAGCTTTTCCTAGCCTTCAGCACAAAAGAGGCTGTGGTCCTAAGCTTACCAAGGCTATCCCTTATGCTTGCAGCCAAACTGGGTAATATGTAAGAGTTTCCCAAGCGGTATTGGTTTCGAAGGCATGAAGGGGTCGTGGGGAGCAACTGAGGCTTGGCACTGTGAGAGGCCAGGAGAGGCCATTGGTGAAGGGACAGCCTCAGTTGCAATAGAAGCTTTGGAATTGAAAGGGTCATAGAGTGAAGCTGAGGCTTGGCACCATGTGGCTGAAAAAAGCCCAGGATAGGCTACCTTGATGAGGGTGCAGCAGAGACCCCAGCATACTGGAAATACCAGTACCATGGGACAGTCACCAAAGACAGCGACAGCCAATGGAGTGGAGCAGCCTGAGCTGGCTGTAAATAGCAGAGTGTGGCTATCCAAGCCCTTTGGAGCCCAGACTATTGTGAGTGAACCCCTGACATTGGAATGCTGAGCTATTTGCATTATTGGAGTTTGGTCTTGCTTTGTTCAGTTTTTGACTGTGTACCAGGCTTTTTCTTTCTTTCTTTCCTTCTTTTTTCTTTTTTCAAGACAGGGTTTCTCTGTGTAGTTTTGGTGCCTGTCCTGGATCTCGCTCTGTAGACCAGGCTGACCTCGAACTCACAGAGATCCACCTGCCTCTGCCTCCCAAGTGCTGGGATTAAAGGTGTGTGCCACCACTGCCGGGCCAGGCTTTTTCTTTTGAGCCACCAACCAGCTCCCACATCATGACATGGAGACTTCTTATTAGTTATGAATGCCTGGCCTTAGCTTATGCTCATTTCTGGCTAGCTTTTTTTTTTTTCTTCTTTAACTTAAATTAACCTGTTTTTCTTCATCTTCGTTTTCCCTTGGGACTTTTTACCTTTCTTTCCGTATGTCCTACTCTGTGTCTGCTGGCTGGTGGCTGGCTAGCTTGCCCCAGGTGTCTCCCTCTTTATCTCCCTCATTCTTTTTCAAGCTTAGATTCCTCCTCCTACTTATTCTTTCTGCCCTCTAGCCCCGCCTATCCCTCTCCTGCCTAGCTATTGGCTGTTCAGCTTTTTATTAGACCAATCAGGTGCCCTAGGCAGGCAAGGTGAAGCAGCAGCACATCTTTTCATAATTAAACAAATGTAGTATAAACAAATGTAACACATCTTTACACAGTTAAAGTGATATTCCACAGCAGAAACAAATGCAACACATCTTTACATAGTTAACTATTCCACAACATGACTGTGTCCTGGTTCTTCCTTCTTGGAGCAAGCCAGTAAGCAGCATTCCTCCATGGCCTCCATATCAGTTCCTGCCTCCAGGTTCCTGCGCTGAGTTCCTGCCTTGATTTCCCTGGATGTTGGGCTTATAAGCTGCAAGGCCAAGTAAACGCTTTCTTCCCCAGGTTGCTTTTGGGCATGGTGTTTGATGACAGCAATGGAAACCCTAGCTGAGACACTACGGCAGTCTGGATAGGATGGACAGCCCCAAGGACAAGGACAGAATGTGACTTTGGAGGCCGTGGGGTATTTTTGTCACTGACTGGGGTGCTGACTGTGTTGACAATTTCCCCTGTAAAGCAGCAGCGTTTCAGTGTCTTTATCCAGGACTCCCTTCTGCAAAGTCCTTTGTCCTCTGTAAGGGCTCTTATGGCCGGTAAATTGTGTTGCTTTATGAATGAGATCCTCAGTTGATCTTCAAAAACCATTAATACACTTGTTGAGACATTTCTCATCCCCCCCCCCCCATCTTTTTGTCTAGAGTTATAAAATCTAACTTGTATTTCCCATTGTGAAGGAGTGATATCCCATGGCAGGGGTTCATAAGCCATGACCTAAGGCAAACTGGAGACTGAGTGGAGATGAAGCATGAGGGCTTTCCTCATGCCCTCACAGCTCCCTTGTGTTGTGATAAAAAGTGCCCCCGCCACACACACACCTGGCATCCTCCCTGGAATGCAGTGAACTCATCATCGAGGCTCTTAAATTCTGTTTGCAGGCACAATGAAGTGCTTTAAGTGGGGCACTCGAGGGTTTCTGAGATGATGACAGACCTTGCGGTTCCAACAAGTTGGTTTTCTTTGCAAAAGTAAACAGCCTGCATAAGGGCAAGTTCGTGGTCATGGTGTCACTTATCAAATGTCTGAGGAATTCTTATTTCCTGTTTAGACAAGCCATGAGAAACAGTTCTGTGTGGCCTCTGGAGAAAGCTGAGGAGAGATGACACTCTGCCAAGCAGAGAGAGTGGAACGCGTTTCTCCACAGCAAGGCCAGGGTGGGAGCCAGGCTTTAATCACAGGTGATAAATGGTTATACACACCACTGGCTGCTGGCTCTTCCCAGGTCACCCCCGCAGTAGAGCTCAGACAGGACAGTTCTGTCATTGCCCATCAGTTCTGACATTCTCCATCCAGGAGGAAGAGGACAAGGTCGCTGTCCCCATCACACCTGGCGAGCTGTCCTAACATTGTGGTAGAATTTAAGTACTGTTCCTTCTGATTGAACCCCAAAGTGACCGTCACAGTGGCTTTGTGTTCCCCTGGAGGTATGTTCCTGTCCTTACCCCTGGTCCTGTGATTGTGATGAGCCCAGCCCTTAGGGTTCTTGACTTTCCTTTCTCACTCTGCTGGCCAGGCCACCCTGTTCTGTGGTCAGCAGTAAGGACTGTACGTCACTTTGTCATATTTCTGATGTTAATAAAAGTGGTTTTAAAATTAACATGAGCAGGTCATGGTAGCACATGCCTGTTGTGTGATATTTTGCATTCTGACAAATAAAGCTTGCCTGGAGATCAGAGGGCAAAGCTAACCACTAGTTAACCATAAAGACTAGGCAGTGGTGGCACACACCTTTAATGTCAGCACTTGGGAGGAGGAAGCAGGAAGATCAGGAGTTCAAGGCTACCCTACGACACACGAGATTGAACCAGTCTAAAAGAGAAACAGAGACCAGCAGTGGTGGCACACGCCTTTGATCCCAGCACAACTGGAAGATGGAGACAGGAATATAAGGCAGGTGGAGACAGGATCTCATGCCCCCATTCAGTCTGAGGATTTGTAGAGGTAAGAAATCATTGTGGCTGCTCCTTTGCTTCTCTGATTTTTTTTTTCAGCTTTCACCCTAATATTTGCTTGTGGGTTTTTATTTGATAAGACCAATTAGGATTCCAATTCACATGCCTGTAATCCCACACAGGCAAGAGGATTAGGAGTTAGCACAAGGCTAGCCTGGACTACATGAGCCTCTATCTCAAAACTACAAGATAAAACAAAAGTTTAAAATTAAACAGGAGGGGCTGGAGAGATGGCTCAGGGTTTAGGAGCACTGGCTGCTCTTCCAGAGGACCTGGGTTCAATTCCCAGCACCCACATGGCAGCTCACAACTGTCTGTAACTCCAGTTCCAGGGGATCTAACACCTTTACACCAATGCACATAAAATAAAGTTAAATAAATTATTAAAAAAAATAAAATAAAATAAAAAAATAAAATTAAACAGGAAACACGAGGTTTGCTTTTGTTTTAATCCTCTCTGTGTGTGGATGTGTGGATGTTAGTGCAATTGCTGGATGAGGCCAGAGGTGTTGGATCCCCTGGAGCTGGAGTTACGGGCAGTTGTGAGCTGCCTGAGGTGGGTGCTGGGATCAAACTCAGGTCCTCTGAAAGAGCAGGATACACTCCTAACAGCCAAGCCATCTGTCTCTCCAGCTTATTTTTGACAAATCTTTTCACCGCTGTTGGAACATGGTCAAAAGAATGATGCACAGTGAACAGTGCCTTGGGGAACTGTGAGAGAGGCTCCAGGGTGAAAAGCAGAGGCCTTTTAGCTCAGGTGCATTTTGTTCTCTGGATTGTTCTTGGACATGATTTCTTGCCTCCTGCGTTAAACATTTGCTTTCCATTCATACGACGTGTTTATTCTTGTTGGATGTCAGAACACAGCTATAGAGCCTGACCTGGTCAGTGTACCCTGATCTGGATATGGCCTTCCGCCTTGTTCTCATACTTTCCCAGATACGATCTATAGTGCGTGCCAGGCAATTGTGTTTAAATTGTCTGTCCTTGGAAAGTTCTGGGAAAGGGCTGCTCTGTTAATATTTAGCATGTGCTCACTGATGTTTCTTTACATGTTTTTCTGAACTCACACAACCTTCCTTTTGTTCGTGTGTAAAAGTCCACTGAAACTGAGGTAAGGTGGTCTGTGGCATTAGACTGTAGACTTCCACATTCTTCCAGATTCTCAGATCCCAGGTTCAGCAGACAAGATCTGAACATGTCAGAGAAAGCCAACAACCAGATGTGGTGGTTTGAAACCCCCCAAAGTCTTAGGCCTTTGAACACTCAGTCCCCAATTGTTAGCTCTGTTTGATGAGTCATAGGTAGTGTGGTGGTTTGAATGAGAATGACCCCCCAGAGGCTCATATTTGGATACTTGGTGCCCAGTTGGAACTTTGGGAATTATATGAGATGTGGACTTGTTAGAGGTGTTTGAAAAGACTCAAGTCATTACAGGCAGTTCTCTCTGCTTCTTGGGCACGCGTAGGGATATGTAAGGTCTCAGCTACCACTCCAGCATCATGCCTGCTGCCGAACTTCCCCCCATGACTATGGACTCCAACCCTCCGGAACCCTCGGAACCTGAGAGAGAAAACACATTTACTAAATCCTGACCACCCTCAGGCTCGAACTAAGATCAGCCTGACCCGTGGGTATGCAGAGTACTTTATGGGATCCATGTCCCACCTGCTACTGCTCTGCTTCTGTAACCACAAGGCCTTCCGCTCCCCTCCGTATCAAACATTGTGGGGACACAGCTGTGCCCCGTTCTTATTAAAAGTTCATCTTCTGTCATGCTTGCCAGCAGCCATTGCAGCTACGTCAACGGGATGCACCAAATTTGTGGTTTCTACCTTTATAACCCCCTGCTCATGAGGCTTGGGGACACCTTGTAGTCACAGGATTGAGTGCCCCTGGCCAGGTCTTTGTGGCTCATTAAAAACTTCAGATTCATAAGGAATTGGTCCTGGTCTCCTTCTTTTGGGTGAAAACAGTCCACCCAGCTACACCAAGCCCCAGATTAAATGCTTTCTTTTATAAGCTGCCTGGTCATGGCATTTCATGGCTATAGAAAAGCCACTAGTACCCAGGAAAAGAAATCCCTTTTATTGTGTTTTTAAAGATAAACAAAACAAAAAAAAAAAACAAAAAAAAAAACGAACTCCAAGGCTGGATGTCACTGGGGGTAAAACACTGACTCCAGGAATACGGCCAGTCACCAGGGGCCAGAGCAGTGTCCATGAACGGGAGCCTGGGCTGCCCTCAGCCTGGACAGCTGCCCCGTAACTAGAAACAACAGGAGTGATTTTCTGGCGGTCTAGAGTTAAGGCATCTGCCTCAGCAGTCCACAGAGGAGCAGGATCCTTCTTGCAGCCCCTGGTGGTGAGGTGCTGCGGGGTTCCTCCAGTGTCTGTCCCTGTCACCCCTGCATTTCTCTTTACATCGTCTCAGGGTTCACATTCCCCTTTTACACCAGTCGTATCACGGGGCCGTTCATATGGTCTTAACGGATCACAATCGAAATGACCCTATTTACACACACGTGCTGGGAGTTAGTGGGGTAGGATTTTAAGGACCTGGGAACACAAATCAGTCCCCGTGGGCAGCCAAGCTGCGGGTCTAGCACCTTGCCTCCAGCGACACGGGGCGGAAGCCGGTTCTACACTTCTTTCCTCCGCCCACCGGCCCAGCCTCCACGTGCCCAGGTCCTACCCAGGCAGCAGTGCACAGCAGGGCCATTTGCATTCCAGTCAGGTGGCTGTACCTCAGCCAAGTGGCCCTTTGCACAGCTCCAAAAAACATCTCCAGGAGGGGTCCTTCAGTTGGATTCCTGCCCCAGGGGCATCTATCTGATGGAGTCACCTGTGTGACCTTCAGGATCTCCATGGGATCCTGGGGAAGAGCAAGCTGAAAGCGAGTCACCTTACTGCAGGAGGGCTTCCACGAAGGAAGGCGGAGGTGGTCATGTCACCTCCACACTCAACATCCCCGGCAGGATGCCTGCTGTGAGCGAGGACCCTCAGGATCCACCCTTTCCATCGGCTACAGAAGGCACTGACCACCACCAGTAGGGGGCGCAAGAGGCTGGCATGGAAGTTGCCGTATTTCTGATTATGCTCATTTGGACTAATCTGTTGGTGGCTTTCACACATGGCTGCACATTAATACCATCTGCACCTGAGGGTGTGGGTCTCTAAAAAAACGCCAGCCGGGCGGTGGTGGCGCACACCTTTAATCCTAGCACTTGGGAGACAGAGGCAGGCCAGCCTGAACTACATAGTGAGTTCCAGGAAAGGCACAAAAGCTACACAGAGAAACCCTGTCTTGAAAATGCCAAAACAAAAAACAAACAAACAAACAAAAAACAAACAAATAAGTAAAAATACCACTATCTGCGGAAAGACTTGATGAGTCACTTCCGCAGAGAAGATACACAAACAGCAAACACACGTAAAAAGAGGCTTAGCAGCTTGAGTCACTGGGACAATGGAAATCAAAACCGGAGGGAAAGACCCTCACACACCAGCCAGGGGACTAGAATAAAAAGACCGGCATACCGAATGTTGGCAGGAGAGAAGTCAGGACTCTCGTGAGCTGCTGATGGTGGGACAAGTGTGGCCACAGGCAGGGACCACAGCCCGAGTGTCCAGCACGAAGTGGATCGAGACAGCAGGGTCTTCCCTGAAGTGAAAAGAAAAAGCCACACCACTGCAACTTACGTTGATGAGGAATTCCTACTCTGTTGAAGGAGCCAGACTCAGGCTTGAGCACATGGCATCATCCCATGCTTATAAAAATTTGGAAAATTCAAATTAGTCTGTAATGACAGAGGTTCACAGTTGGTCGAGACTAGGGGAGATGAGGAGGGGTAATACATGGCATGGCCCAGGAGTTTAAGGAGCCCCTCGGGACAATGATGTGCTCATGCCAGCTGTGATCGATCCTACGGGGGAACGGACGTGTGTCAAATGTATCTCGTGCACACTCCCAAAGTGTACACTACACCTCTCAACTACGCTTCAGTAGAGCTGTCAAAAATAAAAAAAAGTAGGGGCTGGCCATTGTCATAGAGAAGCCTCTGCGGGCGGCTGATGGGAACAGATGCAGAGATCCACAGCCAAACATTAGGCAGAGAAAGAGCCCAAATTGGAGCTCTCCATTGGGTCTCTCCTCTTGGAGAACCTCACAGAGGAGGGGGGAGGAAAAACTGTAGGAGTCAGAGGGGTGTAGAATAGACACCAGGAGAACACGGATCGCAGAACCAGTTGAGCAGGGTTCATAGCACCTCACAGAGACTGAAACCGCGAGCATGGAGCCTGCAGGGGTCTGCACTAGGTCTTCTGCATATGTGTTATGGTTGCTAGTTTGATGTCTTTGTGGGACTCATAACAGTGAGAGCTGGGGTGTGACTCTTTTGCCTGCTCTTGGGACTCTTCCTCCTATTGGGTTGCCTTGCCCAGCCTTGATGGGTGAGGGTTTGTGCCTTGTCGTATTGTATCTTGTTATGCTGTGTTCAGTTGATATCCCTGGAAGGCCTGCTCCTTTCTGAAGGGAAGTTGAGTGGATCTGGGGGAGAGAGAAGGAGGAGGATGTGGAGGAGTGGAAGAAGGGGAAACTTCAGTTAGAATATATTGAAAAAAAAAAAAAGGTGGGGAGTTGGTGAGATGGCTCAATGGATAAAGGCATCTGCCACCAAGTTTGACCACCTGAGTTCAGTCCCCAGGAGAGGGAGCGTGATGATTCCTGCAGGTTGTCCTCTGACTTACACACATGTACGCATGCACTTTAAGTTAGTCATAACTTGACTACATTGGTCAATTTTTAAACTCAGGACTCAATGTAGTGGTCAGTGATTTCTGAGAATTAAACTCTGGTCATATATATCTCCTAAATTATGTGAGGCTCGTGCTAATATTCACATCAGCAGTTTGAAGTATGGATTGCTAAAGCTGGGCATTAAAACTTGTTCTTACAGGGTCTAGATAGCAGTAAAGTCAATAACTGGCTCAGTCCAGGCCGGACACAGTTAGACTGCAGACCTCTCCCTGGATGTCACATGTATGCAGAACCTTGAGGGAGGCTTCCTGGATCTGTTTTCTTATGCACAAATAGGTGGCCAGGCTGGGGTATAGCTCAGTGGTAGAGCATTTGCTTAGTATGCATGGGGGCCTGAACCCTGGCAAGTACATATGTGTTTCAAACATACAGATATTTCAGAGCTACAGCACAGAGGAATTCCCAACATCAAGGAGGAAGCCTCAACTGGAGTTTCGGTGGCATGGTGGCTTTCTTTCTTCAGAGATGAGTCCTGGGTAATAGTGGCCTGAGAGGTGCCCTAGGCTCTTCTTGGCCCCCTGACTAGCTCCTCAAGTCACAGTCTAAAACTGTAGCAAGCACTTGGGAGATAAAAACACCTTTGTTTCTCTTGATAACCTAATAGTGTCTGTGTCTCTAAGCCTTGGGAGTGGAAACTAAATTACAAGATGAGATACAAGATCTGGCCCATTTTCCCTCGGAAATGCTGACCATGGCATTCCCCTGGGAAGAGAATCTCATGTTGCACCCAGGGATGTACCTACAGCCCGGGGCTGGCTTTGTGCCAGTGTGATAGTTCAGCTCCTGTGCCTGCCTGGCCCTGTCTGGCCACAGGGCAGGGACCAGCAAAGATCGATCGATCGATAGGGCCTTCTTTTGTTCTTAGTTTTATGTTTTAAAACTAAACACAGCCGACTGTAACAAATCCAAACACTATGAGGCTGGAGAAATGGCTCAGTAGTTAAGAGTTCTGGTTGTTCTTGCAGGGGACCCTGGTTCAGTTCCCAGCACTCACATAGTGGCTCACAACCATCTGTAACTCCAGTTCCAGGGGACCCAACACCTTCTTTTGCCCTCTATGGGTACCAGGCACGCATATAATGCACAGATATAGATGCAGTCAAAATAGCTATACATGTAAAAAAAAAAAAGAAGTCGGGGCTGGAGAGATGGCTCAGAGGTTAAGAGCACTGACTGCTCTTCCAGAGGTCCTGAGTTCAATTCCCAGCAACCACGTGGTGGTTCACAACCATCTATAATGAGATTTGGTGCCCTCTTCTGGCGGGCAGGGGTACATGCAGACAGAACACTGTATACATAATAAATAAATAAATCTTAAAAAAAAAAAAAAAGTCACATGAGGATGATTCCGGTGCCAGCTAGATCACTGGGGCTCTGACCTAGTCAATGGTTCGATCTACTGATGGATTCAAAATTCAAACAGGCTATTGGGAAGTGATGGAACTTTGGGTGGTGGGGCCTGTAGATCACTAGGGTGTGTCTGAAGGGTGGTTTTCAGGCGTGACTCCCTCCTTCTACTCCCAGCAGCTCATTAGGTGAGCTGCTGTCCTCTACAACGCTCTTCCTCTGTGACGTTTCTGCCTTGCCCTGGACTGTGAGACCATGGGCTGAAACCACAAGGCCAAACAGCTCTTTCCTTCTTTTACTTGTCTGGGTCAGGTGTTTCGTCCCAGTGATGAGAAATGAGTTAACACATGAGGCCTTTCATTGCACATTTGTCCAGACCCATAGATGTACAACATGAAGATGACCCCCTACACCCCCACCCTGTAAGCCAGACTTTAGTTAGCGATACTCTCTTAGCGGCTCACAATGAGAATGAGTGTGTCACACTAAAGCAAGACATTATCAGCTTTTCATCACTGTGACAGAGTACCTAGGACAACTAAGGAGGAAGGGCTTATTTTGGCTCAGCCTCAGAGGTGTCGGTCCATAGTCACTTGGCCTTTTACTGTGGTCTGTGCAGGGGCAGAAGAGCAAATCGGGGCAGGCTGCTGACTTCATGGGGAGGGGAAGGGACCAGATGAGGTGTGTGTATCCTTTTAGTTACCTACAGATCTGCTCCTTCAGCTAGGCCCTGCCCCCAATAATGCCCGGGTATTGAGTCCATCAAGGGATCCACCCACTGATTAGTTTGGAGCCCCGTGAATGCAAAAACACACTCTCACCACTAAGAGAACGAGACAGACAGCCAAATCTGCGTGATGGTGGCCCAGGAACCCAGACTTAAAGTGCTGGAAAGACATGTTCCACTATGGAAATGGTCGTAAGAGATTTTATTAGTTACAAAGGAAGTCATAAATCCAGGCATTTACCAAACACATTGGTGGGGACCATGGTGGGGGCAAAGGTGGGGGGCGGGTTACAGCAAAGAGAGGAAAGTCACCCTGTCTGCTCAGGCCTCCGATGCTATCTGATGACATTCTTAGCTTTGGATTGGTGGAAGCCAGTCGCATGCTGGGACTACATTGTAAAAGTTTTGAAAGTCACAAGGCTGTTAGGTCAGCCACAGGAGTGGCTTTCAAAGGGACTAAAATAGTCCAAGATAATCTGGCTCCGGTCTGCAACATTTTAACTGTCCGTGAGCAAGCCGTCCAGTCATTTGTCCTTGTAGAGTCTGTGAGAAGGGTGCCACCTCCCCACATCACCCTCCCTACCCCCCCCCCCCCCCAAACTTCAGGTCCCAGTTTACCCAGGATCCGGTCACCTCCCAATGATGTGTTATCGAAGCACAGAACCCTTTGCACATTCTTGGTCTCACTGATAGAAGAAGTCTAAAAACAGACACAGAAGGGAACGCAAGGACAACTGTTGAGGTCAGAGAAAGACTCAGAGAGAGAGGATGGTTCTGAGAATTAGCAGCAAGGTGTCTGGGGCGGGGGAGGGGGAGATGGAAGGACAGTGGATAGAGTAAAAGCGAAAAGATGAACCACGCTTTTGTACTTCATAGATGTGTTAAGTGAGATGGTAATGGATCTGGGGTCTGAAGGCAGCACTCTGCCCTTTCAAGACAACCACGGAGTCATTTTCCCTTAACATGGTCTGGTTTAACTCATCGGGATAGCTTAAGATAGGCAACACTGCCTATCTTACCCAACACTGCCTATTGCTGTGGGTTTACCGTCCAGCTTCGTTAGATCCGGCACAGAAGGAATAGCTAATTATAGTTCAGGTACCTTGACCCTTTAGCTTTGCAGACAGCTTAGAACCCTCCACATCAGTTGAACTTTAACCTTAAGCAGCCTGTGGCTCTTCCCTCACTAAAAGGCCAGTGATAGCTTGTTTTTGACCCAGCTATCACAGCACTTGAAATTGACATCCTTTAAAAACTGTAACTCTCAGCCTGGCGGTGGTGGCACACGCCTTTAATCCCAGCACTCAGGAGTCAGAGGCAGGTGGATCTCTTTGAATTTAACACCAGTCTGGTCTACAGAGGGAGTTCCAAGACAGCCAGGACTGTTTCACAGAGAAAACCTGTCTTGAAAAACCAACCAACCAACCATCCATCCATCCAATCAACCAACCAACCAACCAACCAACTAACCAAACAACCAACCAACCAAACAAACAAACAAAAAATGTAACTCTCTGCTTCCTAGGGTCTCACTGAGAACCCATTCTGCCATTTGCTTCAGAGCTGATGCATTGGTATTCCTGTCTCAGAGGTTCCTGGGAAGGAGATGGCTTCAGAGGGCTCTTACATCCCTTTCTTCCTGCCTACTATCCCCGGTCACCTGGGCTTACCAACTGGGGACTGAGCATCCAACACAGGAGTTTTGTGGGGAAAATTTCATATCAACTTTAATAAGTTTCAGGCCAGGTTTTCTTTAAACTCAAAGCTCTAAAGGATGTTCCTGGTTTTTTTTTTTTTTTTTTTGGTTTTGTTTGTTGTTTGTTTTTTAATTTTCCTCTTTGGTTTGAGGGTTTTTTTATTTTTTTTTGAGACAGGGTTTCTCTGTGTAGTTCTGGTGCCTGTCCTGGATCTCACTCTGTAGACCAGGCTGGCCTCGAACTCACAGAGATCTGCCTGCTTCTGCCTCCCAAGTGCTGGGATTAAAGGTGTGTGCCACCCCCCACCCCCACTTGGTTTGAGGTTTTAAACGTGTAGTTTTTTGAGGCACAGTCCACTACACAACAGAGGCTGGCCTTGAAGTCATGATCTTCCTGCTTCAGATATTATATGTGCTACTATGCCTGGTTCAAACAAAATATCTCTCTTGCTTCCTTCTTCCCTCCCCAACACATCCTAGGTATAAGCTACGATCTGTCATTTGTCTTCTATCTAGGCATATCCATATGTACACATATAGAAATAACATAAGCGACACACATCCGTGGCAGAAAATAAAAGCAAAACCATGGATAGGCCAACTCTTACTACACATCCCTAAGTACTGAGCTCAGTACTTCTCTGCTCTTTTTCTATGTACACCTGTTTTTTTTTAATATTTATTTATTTATTTATTTATTACGCATACAGTGTTCTGCCTGCATCCCTGCAGGCTGGAAGAGGGCACCAGATTTCATTACAGAGGGTTGCGAACCATCATGTGGTTACTGGGAATTGAATTCAGGACCTCTGGAAGAGCAGCCA
>CABHPP010096395.1:14218-42095 GCA_902168425.1 Peromyscus attwateri | reverse complement strand
GGGGGAGGGAGGGGAGGGAAAAACAGAAATGTGAGCATCAAAGCCCTGGCTGAGAGAGTGAGGAAAGTGGTAATATTCTTTAGAGGACTGTGGCACAGGACACAGGTCCTACACTCTTCTTTATCCTTCTTATCCTAGCCTACTACCCCAACCCAGTCATGCAGAAGATTCTGCTTTGAAATTGGCATGAGTGATTGTTGGGACAGGGATGACTTTTCTTTGACCAGTCAGCCAAACCAATAAGGAAAAAAAAAATCTTAGACCCATTCAGATGGGTGCACCTGCACCAGAGTTCACTTGGGAACACTGTCAAGGTTTCCTAGCGGGATAAATCATAAAGACAGCCAAAAGACATGGAACTTTTAGAGAAAAATACTTTCTCAGCAGCCTTCCTGAAATGCTCTAGAATATAGCCATATGTTGATTAAAGATGGTCTTTATATTTTGTTTGTTTATGGGTCTTGATTTTTGCTGTTGTTTACAGTGCTGGGAATGGAACCCAGAGTCTTGTCCAGGCTCGGGAGGGACTTTACGACTGAGTCACATCCCCAGACTATAAAGTTTTGGAAGTTCTTTACAAGTTGACTAATTTGGCTACTCTTCAAAAATGATTTTCACAGCCGGGCGTTGGTGGCGCACGCCTTTAATCCCAGCACTCGGGAGGCAGAGGTAGGCGGATCTCTGTGAGTTCGAGGCCAGCCTGGGCTACCAAGTGAGCTCCAGGAAAGGCGCAAAGCTGCACAGAGAAACCCTGTCTCGAAAAAACCAAAAAAAAAAAAAAAAAAAAAATGATTTTCACAAAGTTTTGGATAAACATATTCAATCCTCTTATAAACATCTGATTCTGCAAGAAGTAGGGGAGGGGTAGATAACACTTTATAATCCAGTTACAGAGAAAAAAATGAGTGTACCTTTTTAAAAGGTGTGTGTGTGTGTGTGTGTGTGTGTGTGTGTGTGTGTGTCTGTATGTGTGCAGTTGGCTGGCTGGCTAGCTGGCTGGCTGTAAGCACACATGCATACAGGTGCCTGAAAACCAGAAAAGGATCTTGGAGCTGGAGATACAGGCAACTGTGAACAACCCACGCTGAGAACTGGAATCTGAACCCAGGTCCTCTGCAAAAGTAGCAAATGCTCTTAGCTGCTAAGCCCTCTCTCCACTTACTCCGGGTGGACATTTTAGTATTTACTTTCTGATTATGTTCCATGGAACATGCTGTGAAGAAAGATGGAAGTTCCTCCTCCCCACTTCCAGGACAGGCACCCTGGTGAAGCTCTGTAAGTGTTGTGTCTGTTCTAAGTCTGTCTCCATCATTGTCTCAGGAAAGGAGAACCATCAGACCCACTGGAGCAGGAATGCGGGCTGAATGATGGAACGTTTCAGTTCTCTGTGAAACGAGTAGCAATGAGTACGGATTGCAAATGGAAGAAACTTTACCATGGAGAATAGAGGAAGCCCTGAGTAAATATGTAAGGAGCAGATGAAGTCCTGAGTGATGTGTAATATTGACAAGAACCAATGCCTCAGACCCACAGGAACTGACAAAGCCTACCCTGGATCAGGCTCAGGGAATTAGCAAAGCCTTCCTCTGGTCCATGTGCAAATGTTGACAGAGTGTACAGAAAGCATCGACTGACCACAGCTTCCTCCTCCCAGATGTTTACAGCCTGATACTAAACTCCTACGGAGACTAGCTAACCCCCTTGTGCCATACATAACAATGCTCTGGGGTTCCAGCTTGTTACAGTCAGTGCCTCTCCATCAGAGCATGCCTGGTCCACACTACCCCAGCTTTTCTGTACATGTCTGTGTGTCTGTCCTTTCTTCATTCCCTTGTCACCTCAGTCAGGTTTCCAGGACCAAGCTGTGCCAGACTTGGTGCTTCACACAAAGGGTTTTAGAAACTGCACGGATGAAAAGGCCCCCAAATGGAATCACCAGTGACCCGGCTGAAATAGAAGAGGAGGGAGCTGGTGCTGCAGGAGAACCATCAGTCAGGGGACTCGTGAGCCCAGTTCCACTTGCTTTCCCATCCTGCAGAGTCACAGTGGCACACAGACAATCATGATTGACTGGCTACATTGTTACTTGCTGGTGTTAAAGCTCCCGAGGCCTGGAGCAACATGTTGAGCTCTCAGGAGTGGATACAGATGACATATTGTAATCATCTCTTTATATCCAGATACTAAGAAGGTCACCTGAGAAGTCAGGAAGCTCCTTCCCTGGCAACAACTGGCAGAAGGGTTCGTAAGTCCCTCAGAGAACAAACAGCTCTGGCTCATAGCTGCTGCCCCCCAGAATTGTCCAAGGTGACTGTGTCCTTGTTCTTAAGGATATAGGTCATACCGTATGCTTTGCTCTCATCCCACACGATGGGTTTGTTACCTTGTGGTGATATTTTATCTGTGCTGAAATGTGGTGATGTTTTATTTGTATGTTAATAAATAAAGTTTGCCTGGAGATCAGAGGAAACAGCAAGCCATTTTAAGTAAACACAAAGGTCAGGCAGTGGTGGCACACACCCTTAATCCCATCACTTGGCAGGCAGGGTCTCTGCGTGTTCAAGGACACACTAGTGAACAGAGCCAAGCCTGGTGACACACACCTTTAATCCTAGTACCAACCATAGAGACCTGGAGGTCTGTACAGACAGACAGAACAAGGAAGTGAGGTAGCTGGACTAAGAGCCAATGAGAGGGCAGAACAGCAAGGCAATAAAGGCACATGTAGACAGGAAGAAGCTCGCTTTTAGAAGCTGCAGCATGGTGAGGTAAGGTTAGCTGGTGGCTATTCCTAATTCCCTGATCTCTAAGACTTTCACCCCTATATTTGGCTCTGTGTTTTTTATTTAATAAGACTGCTTAGAAATTTGTCTACATTACCTACTCATCATTTTGTTTTTCTTCCCAACATCTCAAATCACAGGAGTCACTTCTGTTCTATAAATTACTTAGAATGTGTTTATCTCACCTATTCAAGCTGAGCACAAAGAACCAGGGTGTTCTCAGACAATTGAGTTAACAGCCAAGCTCTTGCCCTTCAACCCACATTACATCTGATATTTGTAGCAAGGAAGAGTATTATAGCATGACCCCCATTGTTCCATAGAGAAATGCTGGAGGTGAGTACTTCTGTAATTACACCAGTGGATTCTGACAGTTTGGTTTAAATAGCTACTAGGAGCGCTGTACCTTAGAAGATACAACTCACAGAGAAGATACACAGGAATGTGTGAGTTAATACATTGCAACGATCAATAAATTGTCTCCCAAAAAGAAAAATCCCATTTGTTTTCCTTCCCCTAAATGACAGCACCTAACTCTGAACTCCCAGCTGAGCTCACTGGCAGGAACCTTAGTCTCCGCTCTAAGTCACTCCTGGTGCCCCCCCATGCGCTTCCCATCCCCCCCACCCTACCCCCCCCTCCCCCCCCCCCCCCCACCCCCTCCCCATATACACACACACACACACACACACACACACACACACACACACACACACGCAGCTGGGATTTGCTCAGATCCCAGGATTCTCTCCAGGAGCTGAGCTCTGGAAGCCACTTCTGAAGAGGGCTATCAGTCCACTCCCGTTATCACTCGCTCATCAGCTGCCTCACTCTGCCTGGCCCCTGGGATCTGGCAGATTTTCCCCCTCCACATATAGGTCACTGGAAAGTCTGGGAGATCAGATTTTCCCCCTCCATACAGGTCACTGGAGAGTCTGGGAGATCTAAGTCCAGCAGCACTTTTCTGAATATACCAGGTGCTCATCTCATCCCAGGTCTATGCCCACAAGTTTTGTTTAGACAAACCCTGCATTTTTATATACTTCAAGTCTCTCTTGGTTCTAAATGTTATTTCCTCCCATTAAGAAAATCTCCTCCCTGTTATGCAAGATAGAAAAATAAAGGGCTGTTAGATTTAATGTCTTCGTTTAAAGAATGTAAAATTGTGAGACGAGAATGAAACAGAATATTAAAAAAAATAAAAATAAAAAACTCCTGGCCTTAAGGACATGGAGAAAGTGTGCCACACATAGAAAATGTAAGTGTATTTATTCAGCAGCTCTCACTCTGCTCCTGGTTTGTGTTGTAGTCACAGCAACTGCACTAACATTTTCCTACTTGGCATAATTGAGAATTGAAGCTCCTGCCTTGTCAACTGAGGTATGTCTTTGTATTTTTATTTATTTACTGTGGCTGACATCTTATTTTCCTTCGTTTTATGTGTATGAGTGTTCTGTCTGCATGTATGCCTGGGCACCCTGTGTGTGTGCTGTGCTCAAAGAAGCCAGAAGAGGGCATTAGACATCTAAAACGGGAATTGCAGATGGTTAGGAACTGCTCTGTAGGTACTGGGACTCAAACCTGGGTGCTCTGGAAGAGCGGCCCATGCTCATAACGGCTGAGCCATCTCTCCAGCACCATGACTGACTTTCTCATTGAAATACTTCTTATTTGAACTTATATTTTTATGCAATTTAAAGCAAGCCTTCTTAAACTTCTTTCACTCCTGACTCTTTTTCACTTGACAGAGTTTCATGCAACCCAAGTGGAGTGGTTTGAGTAGAAATGGCTACCATAACCTCATATATTTAAATGCTTGGTCATGAGGTAGTGGCACTACTTGACAGTAATTAGGAGGTGTGGCCTTGTTGGAGGAAGTGTGTCATTAGTGTGGGCTTTGGGGTTTCAAGTGCTCAAACCAGATCCAGATCCCTCTGTCTCTCCCTGCTGTCTGTGGATTCTGGTGTAGAACACTCAGCTACCTTTCCAGAACCATGTCTGCCTATTGCTACCATACTTCCTGCCATGTTGATAATGGACTAAATCTCTGAATGTAAGCAAGCACCAATTAAGTCTTTCTCTTATAAGAGTTGCCGTGGTCATGACATATCTTCACAGCAACAGAACACTGACTGAGACACCAAGTACGTGAGTAATATACTAGTCAATCACTTCCTGAAAGTTTAGCCTTAAGTTTATTTTAAAACAATTCCATAGTGTACACATAATTTTCTGTTTATTAAGGATAAAAGAAAACTATCCTTTAATAAATAGATATGGTTGTTTATTTTTACATAATTAAATTTAGGCTGAATATTTGATATGACAAAATTAATAGCATCCTCACCATTTTTCATACTTAATTGATATTCTGATTTTTATAATTGTCAATGCTGAGAAGGCTTCTTTGCATAAATATGTTGCACAAAGTTGCAGAAAGATATTTAGGGCCATTTCATAAATTGTCAGAAATTCTGTCCTAATCCCAGGCAAAACTCAGTTAACGTTTTTTGTTTTGTTTTTTAATGTAACTCAAGTCAGTAACCCAAATTGCAGATTTTTAAATCAAACATTCCATACGATATATATATATATATATATATATATATATATATATATATATATATATACCCAAAGATACACTAATTTGTTATTCACATGGTAACAAGCCAGCCCCAGTGTGCAAGTCTTGAATGTGCGCTGGGTGCTTGGAAAACATTGACTCCATAAGCAATGTGGAGTGTGTATGTTGGGTGTTCAGAACCAAGGCGGTAGCGAAGTTTCATGGTGCAAAATGGGTGAGCACCAGCAGGAACACCTCAGATTTATTATGGGTTTGATTTTGAATGTTTTTTTTTTAATTTTGTTTGTTGCACATCCAGCAACATTTCATGGCTACCAACATTTTTATACCCTTTGCTTTCAGCTGCATGATCACATATGAAGTGTGCAAATGGCAACCCCCAGTGTGCAAATGGCAACCCCCAGTGTGCAAAACTGGACCTTAAAGTGGGATGGAAACAAGGTTTAAAAAAAATAAAATCAACATAAATTAAAGAAGTACTGAGTTGAACACTGAAAATCTGTGTAAAGCTGATGCTTATGATGAAGTGTTTCCATTCTTACAACTTAATGATCTGCTCATAATTCTAGACAAAAACACAGGCTGTGGGGAGAGACTTACAACACTGATTCAAAACTGGCCAGTGGCAAGAGACTTCTGCAAACAATTAAGAGAGGAAATTGGGAGATCAAAGATGAGGAGGGGAAAAGTGTGGCAATAGTGTGCTTGCGAAGGTGGTCTTCCTTGCGGAGAGGAGGGAGATGTCGTACACGCAGGGTAGGAAGGAACAAAGATGAAAAGTCAGAAACACTGCCCTGGGAGTTCCCACCCCAGCCCAGCTGCCTTAGTAAACACATGGAACAACACAGGAAGGAACCAGCCCTCATTTTAATTCAGACACACAGAGGCGTGGAACTAAATAATCAGCATTCCTGCAGACAGAAAGTACAGGAAGACTTGAAGTATGTGGGAGAAGCCCAGACAGGAAAGCTAGGTACAACTTTCTTATTATTCCAAATGGAACTAATCATGAGAGGACCACATTTAAAAAGACTGAACCAAGCTAAATAAAATATTTATTGTATGTTTGTTTTCTATAGCTAGTTTTGTAACTATTACATTAAATGTATGATATTTTATTTGTGCTCTGACAAATAAAGCTTGCCTGGAGATTAGAGGGCTGAGCTCCGCTAGTTAACCATAGAGGCCAGGCAGTGGTGGCACACACCTTTGATCCCAGCACTTGGGAGGAGAAAGTGGAAAGATCAGGAGTTCCATGCCACCCTGAGTTATACGAGATTGAATCAGTCTAAAAGAGAAACAGAGCCTGGTGGTGGTGGTGGTACAATGCCTGTAATCCCAGCACTCAGAAGGTAGAGGCAGGAATATAAGGCAGGCAGAGACAGGATCTTGCTCATTCAGTCTTTGAATTAATAAAGACAGGATCTCCAAGATTCAGTCTGAGATTCCATAGAGGTAAAAAGTCTCTAGTGCCTGGCTGCTCTGTTTCTCTGATCTTTCAGCTTTTACCCTAATATCTGACTCTGGGTTTTAATTGTTAAGACTAATTAGGGTTGCACTTCAATTAAATGCCTCCATCACTGTTTCACAATTCTGCTCAGAAAAAAAAAATCATAGAAAAAGTGTTGATATTTCCAAGAAAGAAAGAATACAAGCAATTACAGTGATATTAGTTATATGACTTGATTGTGGAATAAATTAAAATTAGCTTAATTTTTAAATTTTTTCTTATAATTCTACACTGTTGTAAGATAACATATAACTTTTTAAATAACTAATGTTTACTTACAGTAAATGTTGTAGTTTAAAAGTATCTGAACTATTTTTAAAATACTTCATTGCTATTACATAAGAATAAATCAAACCACAGAAACATATATACTATTTCCATTTCCTTCTCATTTGCTTTAAATCAATAAATTAAGAAATTTGGGGCTAAAGAGATGGCTCAGTGGTTAGGAGCAAAGTTCATTTCCCAGAACTCACATCAGGTGGTTCATAACTGCCTGTAACTCCAGGGGATCTGACACCCTCCTTTGGTCTCCACAGGCACCTACACCCACACACACCCATATCTACAACACAAACACACATATGCGCACTACTAAAAATAAAATAAGACTTTTCTAAAACAGAGATAGATTTAAGAAATGAAAATGCTGGGGACTTGTCAGAAGTTATGTGTATATATAAAATACAAGGACAGTTCATAAACTCATAATGAGACTGGCATATGCTTCCCTGAGAAATTCAGATTCATGCAAACATTGGGCATCTTGATTTTTTGCACAAACACATCAGCAAACCTTCCACACTTTTAGAACACATTGCTATGGGATGTCTTTCTGTATTCTGTGAATACATGTTGTTCCCATTGGTTAATAAATAAGCTGCTTTGGTCTATGGCAAGGCAGCTTAGAGGCAGGCGGGAAATCCAAGGGTGGAGTCTAGAGAGACGCAAGCCAGTCACCGAAGGAGCAACATATAATGGGACTCCGGTAAAGCCATGGAACATGTGGCAAACATAGATTAATAGTAGTGGGTTAATTTAAGATATAAGAGTTAGCTAGCAAGAGGCCTGCCATAGGCCATACATTTTGTAAATAATATTAAGCTCTGTATGATTATTTTATAAGTGGCTGCAGGACTGAGGGGCCGGGCAGGACTGGAGAAAACTTCTGGCTACAACACATTATGAAAATTTCGGAGAAAACATGTAGTTTAGAACACAGATTTTCAGATCAGTGATAGGTAATCTTTCTGGAAGTGAAGACACAGTCAATGAAATAGCTGAGTTCAGGTTACAATTTTTTCCTTCTCATTCAAGAATGGTCTTAAATCGAAGATCTCTCTGAGATCATTTATGATAGCATCTAAAATAAGCTGGGGCTTGGTTTTGTTTCATTTTCTTTTGTTTCTTTTAAGATAGGGGCAAAGAATAGCTCTGGGACCCAGGGTAGAAACAGGGTATCTGATGGCAAATCAGTAGGGAGGTGGGACTAAGAAGCAGTGGGGACTTGAAAGGAGAATTCTGAAATACAGCAGTACAGCATCAAAAATTTTGGAGGGCTATTGCTGTGCTAAGTGAGGAACGGCGAACATGGGGTCACTGTTCCATTTCTCAAGCAGCTGTTGCTGGTTTGAGTCCTCTACACAGAGCATGTCTGAGTCACAGTGATGCTCAACTGGAGCAAAGTGAAGGCTGGGTCTCTGAAAACGTTACGCACACTTGAATGATTTCAAGAATCATTAACTTTCCTATAAAATGAGCCTCTGTATTAAATATGTGCCTGGAAGCAATGTGTGAGACCAAATGCTGATTTAATCTAATGAACTCAAGTTAGACAAGAAAACACTCTTCATGATTCTTCTCCATTTATGTGTTCAAACACTCCAGAGAAGTTTGTGGGGCTGTTGATGCCATGGAAGGCACATTCTACAAATGACAGAAGACTTTGTTCCCGGGCTCCTTTCATTCAGAGCCTTTCATGAACTGTGAATTCTCTCTAAAAGCACCTATCAGCATGAATAAACTGATAAAAGCAAACGTGTGAAATGCCTTTCACTTAGCTAACAGGCATGACTCCAGACCCTGGAACTCCCACCGCTTTCATCCGAAACCCTACCCCACCATGATAGTAAACACGATTTGATCGAGGGTCCAGGACTGAAGTTACAAGATCCTTGGCCTATTGTGAAGCCATGGTTAATAGCCAGCTTTGTCAGGCATAATCCATTCCCGTGCAGGCTTTCAGATCACCCTGTGACTGTGGTATTCCATTTTACACAAAAAGTCAGATTAATAAATCCATTTGGCCTTCCCAGAGTGTCCATTTATACACTGGTTCCTTCAGCAACTGCCACCCAGGGAAACACTAGGGTGACAAAGTAATAGTCCACACCTCCAAAGCCCAGTAAAGATGTCATGCCAGCAGCCAGGTTTATAAAAATAAGGAGGGAGAATGATAGAGCTGTGGGGTATTGATTAACTCACAGCAGCTGGGTATCTCAATCACTGAGAAGTTAGAACGACAGAAACTAGTAATCAAGACCTTGAAGGAGGTCAGCACAGGACTTAACAGCAAGCATACCTAGAACCCCGAACACACAGAACACATTCTCCCAAGTAGTCCCATACTCCCTTCCTAATTGTCATATATGTATTCAGAAGAAAGTTTCCAAAACGTCAAAAGATTTGTGCCAAAAATAAAGATAAATTAGAAAATAGTAGCCAAAAAAAGTTCATTAAAATCCACATACATTTCTAAATACTGATTTAAAACACACACACACACACACACACACACACACACACACTGGAAAATGATGCTGAGAATTCAGTAACAACGTAAATACGGGCACATCACATACAGGGCTCATTATGTAGCTAAGGATGACCTCCTGCCTCTGTTCCTGAGTGTGGGGAGCACAGCTGTTTGCCACCATTTCCTGTATGCTGGGAACTAAACACAGGGATTCGGACATGGTTGGCAGGCATTCTATCACTGAGCTACATTCCCAGCTCTTTAGATCCTTAAAAAGGTCATGGACCGGAGGAATTACCCAACAACTGGGAAGCAGTACAAAAGAGTCACACAGAATAAATTAGGTGGGGAAGATAAATAATGTAGAAATCACCAAAGTAGGGACAGGGGTGTACTAGAAAATCAACAGACCCGAAGACCAGCTCTTCAAGAAAGCTGATCTAACCTTCCAGAGATGACAGTAATCACAAAGAAGTGGGTGCCAACATGGCAGGCCATGAATGAAGAGGCAGGGAATGGAGAGCCTGACATCACCTGAGAGGATGAAGCGGTGGGAGAGAGAGGACTATGAATGAGCTTATGTCCATAGACTAAGACAAAAGAAAAAAAAGTTTCAAAACAGATGTCAGGAGAAATAGGAAGGCATGGATAGATAGATAGATAGATAGATAGATAGATAGATAGATAGATAGATACATAGATACATAGATACATAGATACATAGATATATAGATAGATACATAGATACATAGATAAACAGATGGATGGATGAATAACTAAGTAAATAAATAAATAAGTAAATAAGTAAGTAAATAAATAAATAAATAAATGCTAACTTATGTTATTTTTTGAACTTTCATTAAAAGTTTCAGATCTTTCCATCAGAAAAGCATCTGCTCCAGCAGTGTTTATCAGGCTTTTCCATGTTTTCCCACTGTTACATGAACGCTTCCAAAAAGAGAGAAAAAGAAGAGTCTCCAGGGCACAGAACCAGGTTTGTGCAGGAGGGTCTGACAAGAATCCAGAACAATGTCACTCAAGAGCAGAGACCCAAAATCCAAAATTCTCAACAGAGAATTAGCAGGTCTAAGATATCATTATTTACTTTAGTTTTGTTTTGTTTTTTTAGGTAGAAGGCAAAGTTGTGTTGATTCTGGGAATACAAAAGAGTGAGACTTCACTGATGAAAACCTGGGATTCCTCACATTAAGAGATCAAAGAGAAAAACCATGCAAGCATCATGCTAGGTAAAGATTTAGTTATTAATTTAACAAAGCATCTATTCATAATAATGAAAGTTTTACCATACAAGAATACTTTTTTAATCTGTAGCAAGGTAGACACATATATGACGAGCCTGGTACCCAGAATCTCTAATACTTTAAATACTTTGAAGCATTTTCTTTAAAATTGACCTCCAATAAAATGCTGTCCACCAAAAGACAGCATAGAGTATGTGAGAGACAGAAAATGAGCAAGACAGCACAAACAACATACAGCAGTTTTTAGAAGTGTTGTAACAGAATCTGACTCAGTCTAGTCGGCTGCTAGAACAAAGTACCTTAGGCTTGATAAGCTACTACTGATTAAAAAAGTAGGGTGGGGATTGCCCATAGTTTTGGAGACTGAAAAGTCCTAGACCAAGATACAGAAGATTGCTTGTCTGGTGAGGGCCTCATCTCTGCCTCAAAGATGGCTTCTCAACTCTGCCTCAAAAGAAGAAAAGAGCAAACTATGTTTCTCAGGTCTGATTTTAGGAGCAAGAATCCCATGCTAGCGGGTTCTAGTTGTAAATGGTCACCTCCCAAAGGCTCTGCCTTTAACACTGTTTCATTCAGGATTAGGTTTCTATATGAATACCATAAGGACATGAAGAATTGGGACTGCAGCTGAGACACAGATATTGTTAGAATTGAAATATTGGCAATGGACACAAACAGCCATCCACACAAACGACTCAAAACCAGGCAAAAATATTCTCCACTTCAGTTGCAACCACTGAACTATAAATCAAGACCAAACCAAGATACCGTCCCATGCTTCAGATTGCAAACTTCATACAGTCTGAGGGTTGTGAATTCTGTTTATGGGCCAGTAGGAACAGCAGCACAGTGTGGCTACACTTGGGATTAGAACAATCACTTTGGAATTCAATCAACTTCAGTATTTACACACCTTACTACAACTTCAGGAAACATGAATATAAAGAATATACAAACAACCTCTATAATGATGAGTGATGCCGTGGGAGGGGGTGTGGAGAGATCACCAAATGTTCCAAACAACAAAATGAATAACCTGGACAGCATTGATGAAATAGAAGAAATAGCAACTCTTTCTTGGACACAGTTATTCTTGTCCTGAGAACACTGGCCTCAGCCTGCAGGTATCTGGAGTGCTCTGTGGGGTCTCCGTGGGCTATGTATGTCTGGCACCATTGGTCCACCCGGGAACTCACTAAACATGTACTACCTCTTCGTCCATCCCAACCTGCAAGCTCAGAATGTGTACTTTCACAGGACTTATATACATCTTACGATATGAGAACTATCCTAGCATAGCTTAGTATTTCCTCAGTTAGTCATGCTCTCCATTCTGTATGGGTAACTTCCTGAATGCTAGGGATAGAAATGAAATACTCTTTGGCCTTAGTTTCCTGGAGTTCACACACAAGCACCTGTTGCACAAATCCTCGCTTGGTGCCAGATGTTGCACGAATCCTAATTAGTCTTATAAATAAAAACCCGGAGCCAGATGTTGGGGTAAATGCTGAAAGATCAGAGGAAATATGCCACAGCCACTTCTCACCTCGCCAACTCCTTAGCCAAAAGGGTAAGATCCTGTCTCCACGAATTCTCAGACTAAATGCCTCTGAGTCCTCAGCTGAAAGGAATGAGTTCCTGTCTCCTCCCGCCTTATATGCCTTTCTCTGCCCAGTCATATCGCTTCCTGTCTCAGCCTTCCTAGTGCTGGGATTAATGGCCTGTGTGCTTCCCAAATACTGGGAGCAAAGACATGAGATTCCAAGTGCTAGGATTAAAGGTGTGTGCCACGACAGCCTGACTCTGTTTAATTGCGTGGCTGTCTCTGTCCTCTGATCTTCAGGCAAATTTTGTTAGAATACAAACAAAATATCACCACAAGCACCCTATATACACATGCATATATCTGTGAGCACATACTTTCATATATGCACATGCACATGCATTACTAAAGTGAGTTCTTTTAATTTTCTGGTATTTGGTGATTTGACGAATGCTAACATGATCTGTGTGTGAACTTTGTCCTTCTTCTCTATTTTAACACATCCCCTTTCAGGATAGTAATCCAGGCTCCAACTAGATACAACAGAAGTGTCTTCCCAAACTGTGGGTCACCTCAGCCATCCCCTTGTAGACATGTAAGAGCTAACGTAAGACAACCTGAATTTGGGATGCCTTTTGTTCGAATGCTTTCAGTAGGGAACACAGCTTCTAGCTCAGTCCCATGAGCTGCCCCCGAGCTGTCACCCCTTGAGTGATTCCAGGATAATCAGCTCAGGTAGCAACCTGTTCGTGCAGATTTGAAATGGAGTATCAGTACTGCTGGTGTATATCTGCTGTGCTCAGCCTAAAGTGATTCAGAATAGTGCCTGTTCCAGTTTGCTTTTCTGTTGCTGCCAGAAAATGCCCCAACCAAACGCAACTTAGGGAAGGAAAGGGCTTATATCAGCTTGAAAGTTAGAGTCTGTCCTTAAGGGGAGTCAGGGCAAGAAAAAAGGCAGACATGATTGCTTCTCCACATTAACTCTAACCAAGGAGCTCACAGCCAAGCAAGAACAGCAGTAACCATGGATGAATGTTTCTTGCTGGCTCACTCACAGGCCCATGTTTAGTTAGCTTTCTGATACCACCTGGGGCCACCTACCTGAGGCATGGTGCCACCCACAGTGGGCTGGATCGTGCTACATCAACTAACAATCAAGATGAAGTCTACACAGAGACAGATGCCTCCAGGCAGATGTGATCTGGTCAGTCTCTCAGTGGAGAGTCCCTTCTCACATGGCCCTGAGCTATGTCAAGTGACAGATAAAGCTAACCAGGACAGATCTCACTCACATAAGTAACACTTTAAAAAATATGATGCCCTATATAAAAAAACAATAAATAATAAAGTACAATAATGAGCAATATGTGTTTCTGATTTAGATTCTCAGGTTAAAAGGCTGAAAGCATTCTAGGTGTCTGCACACAGGTATCTACACACACATGAAGGCTGCAACAGTTGCAGACACTATCAGACATGGCTATGTGATGTTACTCTCAAATCCTATAACTTGAATGAACATACCTTTTGCCAAGATTTTGAAGCCCAAACTGCAAATAGCTCTCAATTTGCCCACTGGTTTCATTATTAGACTACCCATTAAACTCCAGGCAAAAAGAAAATATTATACATTCAAGAGAAAGAAAGAAAAAGGAAGGAAGGAAGAAGGATGTAATTCTAACTTCCAAGTAATTTTAAGCAGGTTCTTAAAAAGAAAAATCAACAACAACAATAACAAACAAACCTGGAAGATTATCTGATGAACTATAAGAAATTTTAGCAGAACTCAGCACAACTTTCTGTTGTGCAGCCAAATCTGATCTTGGCAGGATGTATTCTATCCTTGATCCTTATCCAATAATCACCGTGACCCCCCAGTTCAATTTTGGGACAAAAACCACCCCTTCAGACTTCCCTGGGAGAGGGATCCTCTAGGAGGCAGTGCTGCCCCGTTGAGACCTCTGCTCTGAGCAGTCTTGTGGGAAGTGCAGCTCTTTGGCCCCAAACCGCCTTTGGACTTGAACCAATAGTCTCTTGCTCCTGGAATGTTGCAAGTGGACATTTATTTCCATGGCTCTGAATCTCCCTTTAAATACTATGTGCTCCTACCAGCCACCACCAGGCTACTTAAGGTAAATACCTGGAAATGTTGCAAGCTAACTCAAGTCACATTGATGACTTATATCAGCCAAAGTGAGAGTGTCTATCTATATAGTCAGATATTGGCAAGTACCATGTGTCAAGGGTTTACCTCATTGGAGGTGAGGCTAGTTTGTAAATATTTAACAGCACACACCTGATTTTTATGAAGGAACCTTGGTAACTTCCTCCTTGTTTCTTTTTTGCATACCCAAGTCCCTTTAATTGGAGAACAGCACACACATTGTCCTCTTGTCATTGATAATGTTGAGTGACACTGGTACTGTGCACTCTACCTTCCTTTCTCAAGATTAAAAGACTTAACACCAGCATCAAAGAAATGGAAGTGTCTGCTGCTCACTTTCTGAGGTGCCTGCTGCAATCTGCTTGTGAAACAACACACATATACAAACACTTACACAATTATACAAACACACATACACAGGGGATTCTAGTTGTGTGCAAGAGTTAAAGCTTTTCTTTTTAAAATATTTGGTCATGAGGAGTTTTTGTGCAGATGGAACATTTTTAGAAAGATGACACTGGAATGGTTTGCCAGTGTGTTAGCCTCCGGCCACAGTTTGGTCAGAGGAGGTGGGTGAAGGAGATATCTGTGGGTGAAGGGGATACCTCACAGGACTAAAGCAGTGGGTTTATCTCAGGTGACTCAAGGAAACGGAAACACTCCTAAGGACCTTGCCCTCAAATCCACACCCTAAGCATGGGGAATCCGGACACATCCGCCCTTACCTTGAACTTTGGAATATGGTGGTATTGGAATAAGGAATCAGGAGTGGCAGAGGCACCTCCCAGGTTGGGGTGTGTAAAAAAGAACAATTGAGCTAGGGAACAGGAGACAAAGAAGCCAGGCTGGCTATCTCAGGGGCATCCTGGTAGCCAGGTTGCTCAGTTGTCTATGGGCATTTTCTTATTGATACTTACTGGAGCTTCCAGAAATAGTCAAGAAATATTGTATGTAAATTCTACACTTTTGTGGACTGGCCAGATGATTCAGCAGGTAAAGGCAGCTACCACCAACCTAAAAACCGGAGTTCAATTCCAGGGACCAATATGGTAGAGGATGATAATTAGTTTCCACAAGTAGTCAGTCCTCTGACCTCCACATGAGTGTGTGCAAGCAAAACAAAACTAAACTAAAAATAAATGTTTTAGATGCTGACAATCCATCAGACTCTTGGGTAGCCTTTCAGGTTTCTGATGTGAAGTATCCAAGCCTGGGACTACTTTGATGTAATTCTGCTGTGCCTGTTAAACTAGTGTTCACAGACTTTAATGCCCATCATTGTTGTGGAGATTTGGGTTTGAGGGCTGGAGAGACTGCTCAGTAGTTAAGAACATGGGCTGTTCTTACAACGGACCTGATTCAGTTTCCAGCACCAATGTGGCAGTTCACAGTCATCTGTCACTCCAGATCCAGAGGCTCCCATGCCCTCTTCTGACCCCTGTGAGTACCAGACACACACTTGGTACATAGACATATGTACAGGCAAAACACTCATATCCATGAAATAAAATAAATGTCTTTTTAAATTGTCCTGTTCATGAAGAAATTCACTTTTGTATAACATAATCAGTTTGCATATCAATTCTGGAGGGAAAAAACCAGGTTTTATACATCTTTTAGTTACTCTTTTCAAATAGTTCTTAGGAATTTATCCAAAATGTATCTTTTACCGTTGTTTAAATTAGATCTCAGGATTTAAAACGTTGCAAGGAAAAGTATCACACTGTAGAAAGGAGAGCCAGCACACAGTCAACTCACAATATATTATGAATTATTCCCATTTGTAATAAGGAAAACAACAAATTTGCTACAGTCAAATTAGTTAACAATGAATATAATGAGCTAGACCCTTCACTGTTTTGAAGGGCGTATTAATTCAGGTGGAATAAACATGGCAAGGTGATGTAAACATTAAGTCTCCACTCTGTTCCTTTCTCTTCACAGAAAACCCACAGGGCTGACCTTCAGATTCTGTCCACATGACAGCAACATAATCTGTTGAAAAATGTCAAGCAACATTTCATTCCTGCTTAACCTAGAGCAAAACAATAGTTTATTTTTCTGGTTGTGCATTCACTCACTCACTAAAGAGATGAACACTGACGTTGTTCCAAACAACAAGGTCAGGTGTGAAGAAGCAAGTCCTACCCACCACTGGGCCTGTGCTAGGAAACAGGGCAAACTAGTATACTGGCCTTGCACCAACATTTGGAAAGATTCTCCATGTCAGACTCATGAGGTCTTGATTCTAGGTTCTACTCTGTCGTTCTGCAAACCTGGCTATTCCCAAGAAGAACACACAAATCCTGTTAATTATTTTCAGCTCCACTCTTTAAGGCCGGTGAATTTTTCATTCATGTAGGTGTTTGGATGAGCCACAACTTAGTGGAGTGGATATTTGAAGGAAAGCAGGAGAGCGCAGAAACTGATAGAGTGGATTTTAAGAGCCGCAGGTCCTGACCCCAACCAAGGACACAGTAGGTTACAGACCTTTTTAAGGATTACCAAGAACAGGAGAGGAATGGGTCCCACAACAATGAGGGTCCCACTCATGGCTGTACTTCCAATATTTGTATCATATTGTCAAGAATCCTGGTCCCAAGCTGTATTTCATAGTTCACTAGAACCATTCTCTGTGACAAACCAACATACCTAAGAATACAAACACCTCTGAGATTTGAAATGTTCTAAGTGGAAGTCATATTGGTCTAGCTTCTCGGCCAGTATTAGAAATCATCCAAGTAGAAATGGTCATCTAAAGATTAAATCCTAAAAGTAACACCAGAGAAGACTGTGTCCTGACAGACTGTTAGCTGGGATTTGAACATACCAGTCAGATGCAGCTTGGTAATATTGTTGATCACCATAGACACTAATGGGTATGGTTTTAGGACGTGTGTGCTTCTGGAGGAAAGGGAGGGCTAAATGTATTGTGTGATTAGCACAGTGGTCAGCCACATGATATTTGCATATGGAGCTTGAGGAACATAAGAGTGCAGGAAGCCCTCTCCTACTCTTCCCAGTGTCACTGGATGCCATGGGCCCTGAAACAGCTAGAGCTTGGCTACTAAGTAGGATGTGCTGTCCAACTGTTTGATGCCTCCATGAAATACGGTCACTGATGTGGTTGATAAATTGTGTACCCTAAGAAAACTTATCTGGGGTCAGAGAACAGAGCAGGTACTAGATTAGACATAGAGGCCAGACAGTGGTAGCACACACCCTTAATCCTAACATTCCGGAGGCAGAGATTCATCAGGATCTCTGTGAGTTCAAGGCCACATGAGGAACAAAACCAGGCTTGTGGCACACACCTTTAATCCCAGCACTTGAGATCTCATGTCTTGCTTGGAAAAAAACACATGCCTTTAATCCCAGGAAGTGATGGCAGGAAGCAGAAAGGTATATAAGGTGTGAGGACCAGGAACTATAGGCTTTTAAGCTTTTAGGCTTTTTAGCAGCAGTTCAACTGAGATCCATTCCAGTGAGGACTCAGAGGTTTTCAGTCTGAGGATTTATGGAAATAGAATCAGCTGAGGAGTTGGTGAGGTGAGGTTGGCTGTGGCTTGTTCTGTCTTTCTGGTCTTTCAGCATTCACCCCAATATCTGGCTCCAGGTTTGTCTTTTATTAATAAAACCATTTAGTGGTTCGTGTTACACACTGATATATAATAAAGGTTTCTATTAGGTTCCAGACACAAACTGCCACATGTGTCACCATTAAAGATTTCTTTATAAAACTCCCTTATGGGCCAGAGAGTTGAATAAATCAGTAAAGACACTTGCCACTGAGCCTGACTTCCTAAGTTAAATGGTGGAAGTAGAGAACAAACTTCCAGAAGTTGTCCTCTGACCTTCACATGAGCACCATGGCAGGTGCACTTCACACACACACACACACACACACACACACACACACACACACACACAAATAAATAAATAAATGAAAGTGCAATTAATTTTAAATTCTCTGTAGCATATATAAACAGCACAGCATAAGAGAAGGGTTTGCATTTTCATTTTTCATTTTCATAGTGATATTTTATACTCTAATCACTCTTTTCCATATTCTGTGGCCTGGGGGAAATTATACAAACAAGAGAAAGAAAAAGAAAAGGTAACACATTCAGAGGTAGGTAGCCTGCCAGGATTCACTTTAACAACTGGGAGCATTTTCCTAGTGAAGTCCAGTTGCCTCATTGGTCTTTTCCTCGGCCTAGCACAGAGGGCCAGGGAACTGTCCCAGAGCTGTGAGGACAGCCTGCACAGCGCTAGCTTAATGGAGACTTAGGGCATCCTTCTCACGAGAGTTATACCATTTTGCTTAAAATTTTTATGGATGTTCTTCTTCTATTTCATTTTTAAAAGAACATAAAGCTTTGAAAAACACACAGCTGTAAGACACGGCAGTGAGGCACGGCTCTTCCTGTCTAGTGGAAAGAGCAGACATGCAGCTGATGATGGCGCAAATCAGTAAGGAAGCAGTGTGAGGGACCACTGACCTGAACGACTCCCAGAAAGGAAAGAACAACCATTCTCCATGATATCACGTGGAGACGGTTTTCTAGAGAAAGGAAACAGAACAACCTGGAGAGTCTGGAATTAGATGACTGGGCCACCTTAGGATGACGGAGCTGGAGTGAGGAGGAATCCAGGAAATCAGTGGAGACTCAGGATCTAGAGATCTGTGACTTAAAATTACAAGTCTGAACTGATCCCGTAGCCTACTGGACAATGATGGACCTCCTATAAAAGATGATAACACAAGGTCTACTTCCTGGGGTGAAGCAAGGGTGGTCTGAGATCAGCATGAGGTACAAGAAAGGGCAAGGCTGGGGACAAGAAGTCCTGCCCCTCTCTCCTGTCTCATGCTCTTGACTCCAACATCACTGATAGCCTTGTAGAGTCTTGGTGAATATTTCATTGATTGTTGTCATGAACCCAAGTTTAAGCATGCCCCCCCTCCTCCCTGTGGATATTACAAGACACTTTAACTCCTCCTCGGGCCACTTTCTCAGGGGTTCCCCGTGGCTCCTGCCACGTTCCTTTGTAGTGTGTCATCTAAACCACAGCCCCTTCCTGAGAGTATTTCACACTTGGAATTAAAATAAGATTCACAAGAATAGGACTATGTGCATATAGTTTTCCCATTCATACACAACACATAACTATAGAAGCATTCAATAAGCTTTGAGTAAACAATGAGTGGATGAGGTGAGGTGGGGGTGGGGTGGGGGTGAACATCAAGGAAAACTTGTCTCTCATTAACATGAGTTTGGCTTTGCCACTTAGGAAAAACTCTCCCCTGCTCAGCTTCCTCTACCAGTAATACACCAAGGAGCTGTGGCTCTTTCTTGCCCTAGAGGAAGCTTGGCTGTGGGACAAGAGACCCAGGGAGCCGTCACTGGTTGCTGTCTTTGCTACCCAGAATGAACCATGCCAGCGTCAGGATGCCAGCTCTGATTAAATTCTTTTGATTCTGGGCTTCCCTCTGACAGAGATGAGGAAAGGGTGTTGGTTCATCCCGTCACTGCGGAAAGGGGAAATGAACACAGTCCTCATTTATTAGAGACCAGTATAAGAAGCAGCCCTTCAGAACCCTCTGACACAGCCTCATTACAACATAACAACGTGGTTGAGAAAGAACCCATCACTCTTTCCTACTTCATTTGGCTCCCACCATGACCACACAGCTTTTCAAAACCCCGGCGCTCTGTTTTCCAAAATCCACTTGGAACTCCTTCATAGCCTCCCCTCCCTCTCAACAGCTCCAACCCTCAGCTTGAGAATTAAGGCATGAAACACATGGAAATACAATGTTCCAATCCATCTAATTAATGCATTAAGTCCCTCATTTACATAGTACAAATTTCCCTTTATGCTTTCAGTTGCTTGGCAATCGCTTGCCTCAAGAAAATATATTAGCAGCTAAAACGCTGCTTAACAATAAGAGAAATAACAAAGACATCAGCCATCTTTCAAAAAGCATATTTCAGAGAGGAAAGGGAAAATCCATCACAGGAGGGATTTCAAATCTTTAAGGAGCTTGGGAACTGGTTTTGGAAATTGATGTTCTGTAGTGAGTTAAGTGACATGCGTTATTCTGGCAGGCAGGAGGGACGTCCATTAAAGTCTGTGGAGCAGATGCTGCCCTCAGATCCACACAGCAGTCCCTCAAATACGCCTGCATGGTGAAGGCCATAGGGAAGGAAGCCAACCTGTGACTTCACAAGACAGGAGAGCAGTCAGGGTGTCTCCAGCATCAGCCTCAAGAACAGCGTCACTCCCCCTGGAACCTGTGTGCTCCCAAACAAGGGTCGACGGTGAACCAGCTTTGTTACTGTGCTCCCACAAAGTGCTATCAAGCCATACTGCATCCCTGCAAACAGACAGATGGAGGGCAACTTTGATCCTAAATTAATCCCAGCTTGTGTCAGAATACCACAGGCTCCTCCAGCCATTTGGGAAGCCCCAGCTAGGTGGAGGTGAATCTACAGCAGTTAATGTCTCTCCGTGGGATTCTGCTTCCTCATAAGGTGTGGAAAGGAGTACACCAGAAGTCCAAAGTTCATGTCGAAGGGGCAGTGTGAAGTTCCTGGTTTGGAAATATAACGGAAATTGTGAGGACCAAGCAGCAATCCCATCTCTTACCCCTGATAAGGTAACTAAGTGACTTTCAGGCTAGAAAGGGCATTTCAAATTCAGGTTGTAAAATGTTTCATGAACACCTCAGAGAGACACCTCAATGGCTAGCTCACTTTCTTTCATGTAGCATCACATATCAATATACATTTCCACAGTCTCCCTGCCAAATGATGAAATTTTTTACACTATCTAACACGTGTATGTAACACATCAAAATATTGAGGAAAATGCTTTAGTTATAAAATTCCTATTCCAAGAGGAAAAGATGGTCAAAATGCATTACCTACACATGTGGAATTACCAGTGAATAAATGTTTATTTTAAAACTTATTTTGCTATGTAATAAATACTGAGAAGTCTGAATTTTGACTTCCCACCCCCTTTTTTAGATGAATTCCCTGAGCTTCAGAATCCTGAAACCATGACTTGTTGAAGATCTCATGACAGGCTGAGCATGGTGGCTCAGCTTACAACCTCAGCATTCTTGAGGATGCAGCAGGAGGAGTGAGGCCAGTTTGGGACCAGTGTGAGGGTAGAGCCTGTACACACACACAATCAAAACAAGAAATTCATAGAGCTGAAGCACATCCATATTTCCCTTCCAAACCCAAGCTCCAGAGGAGGAATATATTAGCACATCATATCAAATCATACTAAATGTAAACCACTTATACTTGCGGGATAAGATCAGATGCACAGCCTATGAAAATCAGGGTGCAGCAACCTGATTTCCCATCACATCTCTGTATTGGAATGGACCTTTTCTCAGAATGTTGCTCTTTAGCAATTGCTATATTTATAAATCCTGACTTAAAAGAAGTAAACAAATGAATATGAGAAGGGAGAGTAAAGAGAAGTTACGTTGTCTCGATGAGAATATATATATATATGATATATATATATATATATATATATATCATATATATATATGATATATAAACCTGGCCAAAACAAACAAATGTAACATACTGGAAGAATATTCGTAGCCAGTTTCTGATTTGTTACCCTAGTTTAAAGACATCTCATTGGAAGCCAATGTTCTAAGGCACTTTATAAATAGCCCTTTCTTCATGGGCTGAGTAGCATCTGCTGTCTAAGATGGCCTGGTTTTTTGGGACTGCTGTGAGGGACAGCTTCCAACTTCTAAACCCAGGCAGCAAGCTGTGTGAGGACACGTTTCCCAGAGGGGTTGACAGGTTGTGGTGGAAGCTGCCCAGGCCCTAATTTCAGAGTCATCTTCACCTCCGTTTCTGAAACTTCATATCTGTGTGGGTGCCAAGCACTCTTGGGGGAGCATGTGAGCTACTTTTCCCTTTGATGTGACCAAATATTTGACAAGGAGTGGCTTGAAAACAGGTTCATTTTGTCATGGTTTGAAGACACAGTGCATGTGTCTCGGAAGGGAAGGTACAATGGGCGAAGGCAGCTGGCCTGCAGCTGTGGCAGTGGGGGCTTGTTCACATCTGGGTGGATCAGGAAATAGAGATAGGACAAGAAGTAAGGCCAAACTATAAAATTATCTACCCATCCTCAGCAATTTACTTCTTGCAGCTTGTAGTCGGACTTTCTTTTCAGCTGCCAGTCCCCAAATAATGAAGCAAAGACTTGTTTTCAATTATGAAAGCGTGTCCTTAAGCTTAGGCTTATTCCCAGCTAGCCCTTATAACTCAAATTAACCTTTTTCTACTAATCTATGTTCTTCCATGTGGCTTTTTACCTCTCTTCCATTCTGTACGTCCGAATTGCTCCATGTCTAGCTGGTATCTCCCACCTGCTTAGATTCTCCCCAAGTTCCTCTCTTTCCCAGGAAGTCCCACCTTATTCTCCCCTGCCTAGCTACTGGCCATTTAGCTTTGTATTAAACCAATCACAGGGACACATCTTCACACAGTGTAAACCAATATCCCACAACCACAGCTAGACTACACTCTCTCACAGTAACACAATCTCCCAAAATAGTGTTATCAACTGAGGATAAAGTATTCAAGCACATGATCCTGTGGAAGCCATGTCACATTGAAACTATGGCAGGATATCTGTATTACTTGCTATTTTCTATAACAACCATGGATTTCAGAATCTCTTTAAATTTCTCTTCTAACAGCAGGAATGTTACCCTACAGAGCATCCATTTTGACTTTCCATATCTCCAGCATTGATGCTATGCAGGGCTCTGACTTTGCCAGTCCTTGGTCAAAATTTAGCGAAGACTGGGAAGGTGTCAGCAGCCCATCACTGGAACCTATGCTATGGCCGGAGCCATCCCTGACCCTCCTATTCCTCCTTCGGCAAAGCTGGTGCTCAGCCAGTCCAAACTTGTACTGTGGGGATGGCAGGCCCCCCGTTACGTTCTTCTTTTTTCATTACTGCTCTTCTCTCTATCTCAACCCCCCAGATAGCTTCACCTGTCCAGACCCAACTTCTCTTCGAAGGCCAAGAACAATGCCCTGCCTCCTTATTGTCCAGATTGCTGCCTGTTCTGCAGTCTCACCAAGCTACACATAGTACTCACCGTGTGGGCACCATGGGACCAAGGCTGTCACATCTGGTCGCCAGTAGATCCACTCTCACTTCCCTTGCTAGGCACGGACTTCACAGTCAGCAGCCAGAGAAGTTCACATCCAGAGAAGTGCTGGTGAACATTCAATCCTCACTCTTCAGGGGGTTAAAAAAGCCATCATTGGCTGTGTTTGCAACTTCACTGACAAATACTCCCAACATGGCGGAGTCCAAGCAGCCAATCTGGTACCGCCAAGTGCAGAACGGGGAGGGTGGGGTGGCACCAGTGAGCAATATCTTCAGTATACAGATAAAACAGATACAATTCAAAAGTATAGATGGTAATAGAGATACCATGTTGGAAAACACTGAAGAGGTGAAGAACTCTGAATATTTTAAAGTCCTTTTAAAATGTAATTTAAATAATTGAAGGCTTTATCTCCCAAATTTTAATCATTGCTGTGTTTATCAGCCAGCTACAAAGTTTCTGGAAATTTACAAATTTGTTTTTACAAGTTGGCATAAAAGCCTTCCATCCATCCTTTGTCCACCCTTGGGGCACTTTGCATAATGTGGCCCCACAAAGAAGTGATTTAATTCAGGTTTAGGTTCACACCTGAAATACAGCCATACAATATAAAGTTACTGAAAGATTAAAACATTTAAGAGTATGACTTAATGTGATGAGATCTCAAGCAGGAAAGGGGACTGTAGAGATGGCTCAGCAGTTAAGAGCACTGGCTGCTCTTCCAGAGAACCCAGGTTCTATTCCCAGCACCCACATGGTTGCTCACAGCATCTGTAACTCCAGTCTCAGGGGATTCAATTCCCTCTTCTGGCTTCCTCAAGCACCAGACATTCATGTGATACACAGACATAATACATGCATACAAAATACCCACACACAGAGAACTAAGTAATTTCCTAAAGAAAGAAATGGTAGATTTTTCTAAAAGTATCACAAATCCCATTTTTGTAGATGTCACAGTTCTCTTAGTACCGATTTTGCATTTAGTTAAGACAGATTATAAGTAGATACTGGCCTATAATGTATACATATACACACACAAGCATGGTTATAGGGTAACATTTAGAAAAACACCAAGAAATTATTATTAATTAATTAATATTAATTAATTAAGTTAATTAATACTAGGTGACAGGAAAAGACAGAATGCAGAAAAGGACACATGAGCCATAAAAAGTATAGAAAGTTTTTTTTTCCCAGTTTCAACTCTGTCAGAGTTTTTTTTCCCTCTTTTGTGTTGAGATAAATGTATAAAAGTCTAATTAATAGTAAAAGTGAAAATTGCTGAGCTCCTTGGCTTCAGAAATGCCATTCTAACTGTACAGAATTTCACTGAGATATATGGTTTGGGACGAAGGAAGCTCTCCTTTGCGTAGCTTCCTTAAACTGTCTTCATGGTGTTATTTGTGAGCTCATTACAACAAAGTGATTTCATTTAATTCTTTAAAGGGCTGAAAATGTTTTCTCAGGTAAATTAATTCACAAAAACTATAAGCTTTATTTTGTCTTTGGATATCTAGTGCAAGATTTCAGGAGTGTTGGTTAGAAAATAGATGTCACTGGGACACATGGGGTTACTGTTTTTTACAACTTAGTGTAAAATTATCAGTGGTCACCATGGGATATCCAATCTGTAAGATTCCTGCGGTAACGCCAATATTTGTGTATAGAAATCAGCATAATGTTCTCAGAAATGCTTCGTGTTTCTAACAGGTGGTGTTCATCATAGGCTTCAACTCATGGCTGACTAACGAGAGCCATGGTGGTTAGTGGTGACTGTCAGTTTGACAGCATCTGGTATCATGAAGGAGACAAGCTTCCAGGCACACCTGTGGGGATTTATTTAGATCAGGCTAGCCTCTTGATAGGCCTGTGAAGGATTATCTTGTTCAGACTGACTGAGGTGAGAAGATTCACCCTGTGGAGGGTAGCTTCCTTTCCTAGGGTTGGCTCTTCTAGACTGCATAAAAAGGAGGAAGTTAAGACTGAAGAGATGACTAGGAGCTCTTGCTAGTCTTAAAAAGAACCCAGGTACCCAGTGCCTACATTGGATGACTCACACTGCCTGTAACTCCATCTCCAGGGGATCCAATGCCCTCCCTGTTCTGGCCTCCACAAGTACCCTAACTCACGTGTGCTTAACCCCACACAGACACACATGTACACATAATTTTAAAAAATAAAGTTAAAATATTTTTAAAGGGAGGATGCTATTGGAACATGATCATTCCTTGTTTTCTGATTCCTAATTGCAGACACAACTTAACCAGTTGCCTCAACCGTCTTCCCCACCAGGATGGGTTGTAAGCCAAAGCCAGGCTTGGTTGTGCACACCTTTAATCACAGTGCTTGGAAGGCTGAGGCAGGTGAATCTATGAGTTCAAGGTCAGCCTGGTCAACATAGTGAGATTCAGGCCTTCCAAGGCAATATAGTGAGACCATATCTCAATCACCTCCCCAAAGTATGAAAAACTGTGAGGCAAAATAAACCCTCCCTTCCTTAAGTTGCTATTGTTATTTTATTACAGCAGCAGGAAAAATAACTAAGACAAAAGCCATGCTAGAATTTTTGCCTTCATACTGCATAAATACTTTACATTTGAAATACCCTCTTTAAAATGATGTAGGATGCTTCATAACAGTCTTCCAAACACGAAGGCTACAGTAGGATAGAGACGTAAAACAGCCACCCTGTGTCAATCAGAACCAATTCGACACAGCTTCTTTTTGTACTCAACAAAGTCTGTCCTCCAACACTGAACACACCATTGTTTTGCAATGAAGTTGTTTGTTGTCAAGTTCAACTAGCCGTTTTTTCCGCTAGAGGCATCATGCCATACAAGGAATATCGGCGCTTGTATTTTGAAGTGATTCTTCTCCGAGCTTACAATTTCTCCTACTCTTTTGTAGTAGGTCCCTGTCTTTTTTCTGTGAGCTCACGGAGGACTCTGTCTCCTTGTCACATAATTATTCCTTCTCACTTGCACACCCCCAGCTTCTGCTCTCTGCACCTCTTCTCTCAAACTAAAGCAAGTCCATAATCTTCTTTATCCCAACCCTGGACAACACACAGCATCTCAGCAGCCTGTGATGCTTTTAAAAAACCTCTCCACATTCCTTACCTGTTCATCCTCACTTGTCTGTTGACCCTAACGTCTGTGAAATTCATATTCTGGTCCTCACTTCTGCTGACACCTTTCAGTCAAGCGGCACCTTTCTTATCACCTCACACACTGACCACACTCTTTTCTCACCCACATGACCTCCACAGCATTTGAGCCCTGCAGCCTAGCCCCCCTGCCCCCCTCTTTTCTCTGACTTCTTTAAATTCTAGGCATTCCATGGGTCAACTGTCACCAGTTTTCAAATGGCTCCCCTGCCCATGTGTCAAGGCTGTCATCTTTGCACACTCACATTCTCAGCTATGGATTAACACCTGGGTACCATGAGACCTGAAAACTAGGTCAGACAGGACCAGAGGTACCCCCTTCTCTGGTGTTTCCTTCCCTTGGCTGTATTCTTTCACTAATCCCACTCTGGAGTTGTAGCACCACAGGAGGATGCTCCCCCGAAGCTGTTCCTCGTGTCCCGCCTGACGTTATCCACACAGGTTTCTGTGGTACAGACGTCTCCAGTTCACGTATGGCTGTCTCAGTGAGGTTCGGGAGGTGTCAATACAGACTCCAACTGTCTCAGTGGCAGCCTTGCATGTACGGAAGGTGGGAAATGCCAAGCCAGCTTCAGACACTGACAAGGACACTATTGTCATCCTAGAACTTTCACTGTCCCTCACTCCCCAGGCATCATGTCTGGTACACTGCTCGGTTATTGCTGTGGACCCACGACTCTCCACCTTCCACAGTTAGTGGCTTCCTTTGCCCATGGTGTGGCATTCATCCCTCCTGCTTCCTTAATGTTCCTCCCCTCAGCCTACTTAATGGAAGAACCAGCTCCAGTCCCTACTAACCAGAAGCCCCTCCATGTGTCCTCACTGCAGTCTCTTTCCTTCTCTAACACTTTTGTGTTGTTATGTAGCAATTATGTAGTACGTATAATTTGTGTGTGTGTGTGTGTGTGTGTGTGTGTGTGTGTGTGTGTGTGTGT
>CABHPP010096395.1:0-14208 GCA_902168425.1 Peromyscus attwateri | reverse complement strand
TGTGTGTGTGTGTGTGTGTGTGTGTGTGTGTGTGTGTGTGTGTGTGTAGGCTCCATAAGACACCAGGGAGCTACATCTTAATTCTGCTTTTATCACTCACACACCGCCTGCTGTCCACTAGACAAGCCACTTAGGAATTTGATCAAGGGCCTGTTCAGTACGGCCTCTCTGGACATGTCTATCTGGCTCTGCTTGTCTTTGTCACACCTAAAGCCATTTCGAGCGATAAAGCCTGCACTGCTGTACTTTCCTTCCCAGGCTTAGTCACTTTTATTATACTGATGTCCTTGTCACATATATTTATTTGATAAGCACACACTTTATGTAAATTAGTCAAATAAACCTCAGCTACTTAGTCCTCTAGATTTCCGACTTCACTCTCATGAAGCCTACAAACCCTTATCCCAGACAGACACAGCACATGGACAAATGGCATAGGCATTTATGGACTATGGCAGAGGCCCCATAGATGCTTTTGCCTTTCTTAAAACCTACCGACAAATAAATAAGGAACTGGGGAACTCCAGATTAAAAATGCCAGAGCCAACAATATATACATTCATATATACATATGTGTGTGAATGCATGCATGTATAGCCACAACTATAAGTTTTATATATATAAATATATATTTATATATATATATTGTGTGTGTATGTATATATATATATATATATATATACACAAAAGAAAATTTCAACATCTTTATCACAAGGCACAGTAACATTTTTAACTAGTCTGCTGTTTTAATTTCTAAACATTTTAATTTCTAAACATTTACTCAGGCATTTGTTAGTAATAGTAACTAAATAATCTCTAAATACAAGTTAAAAAAATACAACCATCTTAAAAATTAGAATGACCTCTGAGAGATTGGAGATATGGCTCAGTAGTTGAGAATGCACACTGCTCTTGCAAAGGACCAGAGTTCAGCTTCCAGCCCCCATGTCAGGCAGTTCACAATCTCTTGTAACTTGACCCTCAAAGCATCCAACACCTTCCTCTAGCCTCCTTAGGCATGTACACTCATACCTACATGCCCCCTCACCTACACAGACACATACACATAATTAAAACAAATAAAAATAAAACCCTTAGAAGATGCTTGAAGAATTTAAACTTTTTGTGGGACAGCCTGTGAGCCTGAAGAATATATTTTAAATGAGTTATAAGGTCAGCAGTAAAAGTCACTTAAAGATAACACTGTGGTGTAATTTAGTTATAGTCTTACCACGTTGTACATTAAGAATTCAACTTAAAAATGGACTGTTTCCTAGGGTGCTGGAGAGATGGCTCAGTGGTCAAGACCCTTTACTGCTCTTGCAGAGGACCCAGGTTCAGTTCCCAGGATCCACATGGAGACTCAAAATTACCTGTAATTCCATTTCCAGAGACTCCCCTTCTGACCTCTTCCACAGGCTCCTGGGCCAATGTGGTACACACATCCAAAGAAAATAAAATAAATAAAATAAATACAATTTTTAATTGAGCTGTATCCTAGGCACATCATCATAATATCTGTTTTTGTGCATTGGTGAAATATGTTCCTTGGCTCCTTTCATGGCAATGCTTCACTGGGGATATGTTTATTTCCTTATCCCTCCACCCTTTCACCTCTTCTTCCTCTCAACACTGTTTACAGAATGCACACTGCTGACTCAGTGCTTGGTCCTAGAAGGACAAGCAGAGGGAAGAACAGGAACTTTTATTTTCACCGTCCAGTGGGTAACAGAGAAATAAACAATTTCTCTAAAATCTCAGCCACTGTTCCAAGGTTACAAAAGGCAGGCCTTCTGGCTAGACGGAGCAGGAGGGAAGCACTCCCACCGGAAGTGGGGCTCAAGGAGTCTGAGTGTTGGTGGTGGTAGAGAAAGAGAGGCACACAGCAGGGAAAGACGAGAGGGCTGTCACCCCCGTGGACCTGGAGGTAGACATGGGAAGGGTCTGATCAGGCAGCTCTTCCTGAGCCAGTTAATGATCCCATATTTAGTGGGGCAACCCGGAACCTTTGAAGAAGTTTAATCCAGGATTGACTTGGCATTTAGAAGTGTCTCCCTGGGATCAATGAGATAGGCAGATGAACTAGACCTCTGTAATCTCAGTGAAAGGCAGTCATGGGCAAACGTCCATGTTGGTGCACAAAGCAGCCTTACTGTCAGAGCACATGGCTGTTCTACTAACTATGAAACACTTTGGTTCCAGCGCTTTGTGTAACGCTCATTCCTAGGTCACACACCCCTAGATAATCGAATTCAGAGTTTCTGGAGAAATGGCACCCTGCTACACACCCTGAGGATTCTCACACACAATTTATGTCCTGGTACAAATGTACTAGAGGGAATTCAAATGTCTGGATCCACGATTACATCACAACTTGGGGATCTAGTGGGTCATCGCACGTTTGGAACACCCCTTTCCTTCCTCCTCCCCCTCTCCTCCCGCCCTTCTCTTCCCTCTCTTCTCTTCTCCTTTTTCCTTCTCTTCCTCTCTCTTTCTTCTTTTCCATCCCATTCTCCCCTACTTCCTTCCCCTCCTCTTCTTGCCTGGCCTGGTCTTCCCAACAGGATCACTGCATGGGTCTATCCCAATGTGTCTTCCACAACAGAGACTTTCTTGATCATCCTAATTGTTCATGGTCACTTGGTCCTTTGAATTCCTATAGGATTTTGCACTCTATAATGACTTTTATCGTTTTCCAAATTACAACATAGTTTCTTAAATCCTAAGACTTGGATTTTAGTGAATAGTGTGAGAATGCGGACTCTCAGCTCAAGCACCTGGCAATAACTTCGTAGTTGGTCTAGACAGACATAAGGAGAAGAGTGACCTCAGAAAGAAACCATAAAAGTGAATTTTTCCAAACTCACTTTTAAATAACCTATATCTCTGAGAATAAGGATAAAAATTGGAGTGAACTCTAACTCGAAGGCAATCAGAGGTGGTCCTTTGTACATGAAAGAAAACAAATACTTAAGTTCTAGGTTTTTCTACGGGATTCTGAAGCATCAGAATAAAGCAAATTGTCATTCCGGGGGGAAAATGGAGGTAGAAAGTAACGGGGTCCCTGCAAATAACCCACTGGAGGGTACCGGCAATGGAGAGAGGCCTCGAAGCAAGCGAGACTTTGCAGCAGTTACGGGTGTAATATCTACCAGATGCCCCAGATGTTTTCAAATTACCAAAGTGCAACTCTTTCCCACAGCCCATTTGCAAGTGGACCTGACAGCCGAAGCCCACAGAAATCAAAGACTGCAATCTACAATAAATTCTGCCACGCTAGATGGAACGAATATCTGTCAGATTTTTTTACTTAAACTTCTCTTCCTTTGAGAAAGCAGCATCTGGCCCCAAACCGCACATTTAATTGAAAAATCCTTTAATAATAGCATTAATTTTCATCGTTGTGCATTCCAGCAGGCTGGGACAAGGAAGCAAGCTCTGCATATGGAATGCAGCCAGGCTGCGGAGGGAGGGGTGGGCACTGGGCACCGGAGGAGGTGAGAGTTCCCTGGCCATTGTTCCCCAGGGCCTTGCTGGGAGATAGCATCAGGCCTTGTGATTAAGGAGTAAAACAGAGAATTGTTTTGGTTTTTTCCAAAATAGATGATGTCCTTCTAACGAGACAATGTAGTTATAGCCTACCAAATGCAAACTGGGCCCTTGAGGATAAGTCAACAGTAGAGTTCAAAGCCAAGCATCCTGACAGGTCTTTGGATAGCCTGAGCTGCGGTTTCCCCTCCATGTTTACAATCTCATCTCTGTGCTCTCACTTCAGGCTGTCTCAGTGCTTATCAAGTGATTTGTTCCATTTCACTGGAACACCAGACGAGGAACCTGTCCTAGAGTGACTTAGCCTCTGCCCCCAGAGACAAGGAGCAGGGTGTGGCAGGAGAGGCCCTGCTCTGGCCCCATGAATTCCTGCACTGTTTAATAGCTGCCTGGAAACCCAAGGCAGGACTGTCACCCAAAGGCTGTGTGTCCCCCAACACATGTACCACACAGTGCACACATGGGTGATCTGGTAATGTAAGTTTAGGCAGGAGGACTTCCAGGGAGGGAAGGGAAGTGGAATTTGGAAGAAAAGGCCCCTTCTGGGAAGGCTATGTTCCCTTTCAGAACGCCTGCAGAATTTTCAGAAGATAAAAGGCCAGACTCCCCCATCCCACCCCCACCCCTGAATCTGTGGGGTAGCCCCTTTGTTTCTGAACTGAACACACCCTGGGGTGGAGAATCCTCGGCTGTTGCCATGACTGCCAGTCACACTTGGTTATAAGTCCTATTTTCCCCTCCTGCTCTCCCAATGTTGTCTTAAAATGGCCTAGATTTGTACTTTTTCTCTTCAGAAGAGGGAGAACTCTGTTTCCTCGGGTTTCTAAGCTAATGGTCTAATTTAAAGTCCATTTCCCCCAGCCAGCGGAACTCATCTACATGAAGGTACGCTGAGAATATCTTATTATTGTAGTCCATGCCTTTTCGGTCTTTCCGGTAGTCTTTAATTGAAAGCCACACATGATAGAACAGTGTTACATACCAATAAGAGCTTAATAAATGCCAGCTGGAAGGAGATGAACTCCCAGGTGGAAAAAGGGAGAAAGAAGAGAAAGACAGCTCTCTGGGACTCGACAAGGAAATACTTCCCCCCGTTTGCAGAGGCTTTCTAATGAGAAACCAAAAAAGAAAAAATATGGTGCAAAGACAGGAACTTTTGAACCACCACGGGCACGAGTCTGGCCCTGCCCATATTTAGTTCACTCTCACTGACTAGCAGAAACAATCAGCCAGGGAGTAAACTGTGTTTGGTTTCTGCTCAGCCTCAGCAAAGCTCCCACATGTCTTGGAGTAAGCTGGTGAGGACGTTGGAACAAAGATGACCATCTCATCAGCCCCCATTCCTTCTGCTCTTGCTCAAAGGAGAATGTCAACCCCAGGGGACAGGAAGTTTTGCCTCGCGTGGCTTCAGTGTCTACGACACAGAAAGAAGTGTATATATTTGTAAGAAAAAAGAGAGAGAAATGTGCTTATTTGAACACCTCCAGGAATTAAGAATTTTGAATGATCTGATACAGCTCCATGGAATATTGAAGAAAACTGTACATTTGTGCCAGGATTTCAAAACAGGGGAAGTATATCAAGCTGCCTTCTGTTTCCCGCTGTGTGTCAGAGTTATTGTCTTCAGAGCAGCAGGTAGTAGGCGCTAAGGGTTTTCTTCAGGATCCTCCTGAACTCTAATCCCAGCCAAACTTCTAAAATTTTGGAGACAAAATGTTGCAAGGACACATGGAGAGAGGATCGTTCCCGTGGTTAGACAGAGAGACTGCAAGCTGGCTGCTCAGAGGCTGGTTAGACAACATGGCTCCCTAGGTCCTAGAACACAGGGCACCTAGAAGCAGAACTCACGAGCTAGAGAGAACTCAGGTGGGGGCAGCTGTCATTCCAGGGCACAGGGTCAGTCTGTGAGAGATCCTGTGCAGAAGCTTGAGAAGCCTAGATTCAGCTAGGCCTGTTCTGTGGACATGGTGGTCCTGAGGAGAGATGTCACAGGAGACATCCAATTGAATGGGCCCTCCAATTGCAGCATCTTGATCTTCCTTAAACCCCCTGGAATTTACTACAGAAGATGAAAGGGACAATCTGGAAGCATCAAGGTTCCCAAGTCCTGCCTTCTCCACAGGGTCATGGGAAATATAACCCTGTAAAACTCGAGAGAATGAACTAAAAGGCACAGTTGATGCTTAACTTGATGCAAGACATTTAGAGCAAATAGGTGCTCTTGGTGTTTGCTCCATCTAATAAAAGAGAATACATACTCCAGAAAACAGCTCACTCTTTGGGGCTATGACTTCAATCCCATTGAACTGTTAATGCAATGAGGGCAGAAACTTCATTTGTGCCCATGGTATGGAAAAGTTCCAAATGCCATGAAAATGATACAAAACATGTATCCCTACTGGGTATGACAACGTGTGTGTGTGTGTGTGTGTGTGTGTGTGTGTGTGTGTGTGTATTGCACATGTGTGGTCGAATATGTGTGTGAACACACACACACACACACACACACACACACACACACACGTTAGAGGTCATTCTCAGGTGTCATTCCTCAGGTGCCATTTACTTTGGGTTCTTTCAATTTTTGCAACTTGTCAATTAGTCTTGGCTTGTCAACATGTCCCAGGGGTCTCTGACTGCCCAGTGCTGGGATGACAGGCATGCACCATGGTGCTCAGCTATTTTACATGTGTTCTCAAAATCAATCTTGGTTCTTCCTTCTTGCATGCCAAAACTTTATCAACCGAGTCATCTCCACAGTAACATTGTGTTTTAACTGCATTTATTTACTTATTGTGTTCGTGTTTATGCACGGGGGCAGGGCCACTCGGCACAGCAAGTGTGTATAGGTAAGAGGACAACTTCGTGGAAGTTCATTCTCTCCTCCTCACTCTGTGGGGACTCAGGACTGGGGTCTGGTACCTTTCCCCATTGATCTGTCTCACTGGTCTGACGCTGTTTTTTAAAGGGTGGTATTCTCCAGCAGATTAGGGTCATTCAATGTATAGCTCTTTGTGATGATGGGGGTATGCGGTAAAGAAAAATGAAGTGGCCACCAACATTCAATCCTCATCCAGGTGGCAGACCTTGTTGCTTTCTGCAGTGAAGTACCGCATGCTCTGGGTGCCTTCGTCGCTCTTTCTATGTGTGTTTTCTGCATTCATTCTATGTCCATCAGCTTTAGAGAAATGAGTCTCCATTCAGCCTCTGTCTTTCTCCCTTTACTTTCTCATCAGCTTATCCTGAGGACGCATCTTTTGTGTAGAACGTATATCAGATGAGTCTACATATCCATGCAGGTATGTTCTGTTTCTATTTGCTCACAATGACTGTAATTAATACCGATCAAACTAGAGAATATCTTTGCACCTTGAGCAGGTGAATGAATACAGTCAGGTCACTACCCCCACTGGGACATGGAACCCCAATTTCAAGAGTGACCACAAAGGCAGAGGCCTTCCTGAATCCCCAGCACAGACTCACCACTGTGTATCCATCCACTCTGAAGCCCATCACCCAAGCCTGACAACCCCAGCAGTATAACCACAGGGTGTGGGTGCTCTCAGCCAAGAGGATCTGCCTGGGCCTCTCCTTCTGCCATATGCTGACTTTGTCTTCAGCCTCACTGCCATTTTATTGCACTTTCTTGGTCAGCGCCCAACAGAAGCAAACCACAAGCATTTACATGTATTTTCACACTGTGTTTCTTTCTCATCTCACCCATGGCATAAGTCCATGACCTATCTCCTCCTACTAAATGACAGAACACCACCCTATTCTGGGTTTGCCTGTCCCTGGGGAATCCATTCTTCAACCCTCCTGGTAAGGACCCTAAGTAAGACCCTTTCTGCTCTATCCCTCACTGCTCAAAATATGTTTAAATTTTTAAATGATGTATTTTTATTTATGTATATGTGTTTGAGTATGTGGCATGTGTGTATAGGTGTCCACAGAGGCCAGGAGCTAGAGTTATAGGAGGGTGTGTGCCACGTAATAGGAGTGCTGGGAACATTACTGGGATCCTCTAGAAGAGCAGCAAATGCCCTTAGCCAAATAAGTCATCTCTCCAGCTCATAAAATTATGTATACAAAATAGTGGGCTCCCCATCACACTTTCAAACCTGTACATCTCTGTGCTTTGCTCAGACCCATCCTCCATCAGCCTCCCTTATGCATCCACCCTTTGATCTTCCTTTCATGTCACCGTGTGTGTGTGTGTGTGTGTGTGTGTGTGTGTGTGTGTGTGTGTGTATGACTAAATTCTGCATCTGAGAGAGATGAGCGACGAGCTATCCTTCTTTCCCATGTCCTCTCCTGTTCTCTGCTTCTACTTCCTTGATGCCATTTCCTCTGCCAGATAGAACTGCTTCTTCTGCCTTTAATGGACTCTAGAGTCCCATAGTTCTTTTCTGTTTTTCAAAATATCTTAACCACCCCACCTGCTCTAAGGTGGCATTGCACATTCTTGGGGCTGACTTTCAAAGTTCTCTCACCCCTTTGCTCAGTCCACTGATTTGAATTGAATGGTTATTGAACCCCGATGCGGATCCCAAAGGAGTCAGGTCCCTCCCTGTCATAGTCCACTGGATACATGCTGATCCCAGGACTGGGTGGGTTCAGCTCATCCTGTCTTCCTTTCATCCTCATTCACCGCTAACAGTTCTGAATGCATTCACTTCCTCAGAGACCCATGACACTGTGCAGTGCAGTAAAGGTGTTCCCAAGGGGGCACCTACTGCACCAGGACTGGAAAAACTGATTCCTCTAGAGTCCACTCCTATCCCTTTTCTTATTGTCCTTACATTTTAATATAACTTGTCATTCACAGGAATAAGCCTCTGCCAACAGCCCCTTGCTCCAATGGGCATGTTTGCTGCCCTGCACTCAGGCTCTAAGACAGGGCCTGGCATACAATCTGTGTCAACAAGCATTTTTCTGGATGGGTGGAGGAGAGATTGAATAAACATTTTGTTTTCTTATCTGATGTCATTGCAAATAGATGCCCCCCTCCCCACCCTCCCACCCCCTGGCGGGGCTGGGTTGAATACACATCTCTGAGAAGATCCACGTGCAAAATGTATTGTACTGGATCTAGAATGGCAGCATCTTAGAAACAATATTAATCAGTTGCATTAGAGACATCTATAGAAATGTCTTCATGTCATAATAAGACCATGGAATCCTTACCAAGTATCTGCCATTGTGCTAATCATTTTGTTCAGATATGTATTCAACCCTCACAGTCACCCCTTGACGTAGGCCTTTTATGGTGCTCATTTTGAGGGAGAGAAGAAGAGAAGGCTGAAGCAGAGAGCAACGCACCTCGCTGGAACTCACACTGCAGTGGGTTCACCCACTACATAAGCAGCTCTCAGCATAGTGACAACATACTCATAAGACAGCATGCCCTCATCACCTCAGGCTACTGTAACATGACATGGGCTGGTGTCTTAAACAACACCAGTGTACTTCTAGAGACTGCAAAGTCCAAGATCAATGTCCTGGGAGAGGAAAGGGAAATTGCCAGGAAAGATATAGACAAGGAGCACACTATGGAATCTCTTCTTCGGAGATTATTAATCTTAGCCAGGTGTGATGGCGCATGCTTATAATCTAAGGACATGAGAGGTTGGGGTGGAGAGTCCTAGACCAGCCAGCCTGAGCCATAAAGCAGGACTCTATCTCAAACAAAGAGAAGAAACTGGAAAGAAGATAATGATTAGCTCAGATCCCCACCCTCACCATTTCACTGAACCTTGATGACTTCCTAAAAGCCCTACCTGTAAATCCAGGCACACTGTTAGAAAAGGCCCTGGCATAGTACGAGTTTGGGGTGAGGGCACACTACACACTGATTCCTCCTCCAGTCCACAGTCTCTTCTCAAACACCTGTTATGTGTTGGCACTTGATAAGATAAATGAGCGTAAGTAACTGCTTAACTTCAAGGATATCATGTCTAAGGGAGAAGACAAATAATCGAATTTAGGGCCATGAGATAAGTGTCCTGTAAAGAGGGTGGAAACCTGTGGCCTGCAGGGGTCAGAAATGGCTTGTAGAAAGGGCTGTGGTTAGGCTCCAACTTTGTTGACATATAGAGCAGAGGAAGAGAGCTACCCAAGGCTGCAAGACCAATATTGTAGAGGACCACAGCCAGGGAAAACAGGATTTTAGAAAAGTTACCATTTGTTTGAAATTTCATATAAGATATCAGAATGCCATACAAAAACAGAGACTTCATCTTGATGTCTAAATGGGAGAGGAAACCTTAGAGAGGAGCCTGTCAAAAAGACTACGACAAAGTTATGTGGCATATGGACAGTGGGGGCCAAAAAAATGCCACACAGGTAGGGGACTGTAAGAGGTCAACAATGGAAGTTGAGTTCTTCCGCCCTGTGGAAACACCTGGACAGGACTGTACAAGTCCCCTCTAAATCCTCCATTACCTGAACTGAGACACGCCTTCCTAGGCTGCCCTTCATCTTAGGACTGTCAACCCCTGCAGGCCTGGAAACAGGGGTCAGGATGGCCATGGAGTTGAGGATGAGTTTAGAGTCATCTTGTCTTGTAGACTCCGTACCAGCACATAAGAGTCCATTTGGAAGTTTCTATGCTCTTTCATTACAAATACGTAAAGAAGTACTAGGTAATGGTAGTGGAGAGTTGGAGTGTTAGCCTGCGTGTCTGGATGGGAGATGAGACATAGATGAGAAGTGAAGGTCCAGAGACCACTAATGGCAGAGAAGGCTTTTCGGTGGAAGATGGGGAACTAACTTCAGGGAACAAAAGCCACCGCAGGCGAGAAGCTGAGTCCCACATTTGCAGAAACTTTGAGTATGTTCCATGGACATTTTTCTCCCTTGAAATTATCTTTAACCAAAATCTGCATCGCATTATGAAGTTTATTAAATCCCAAGTCAGAGCAGACATCAGACTCATTATCTGCGCCTCCCAGGGAAGTTTAGTAATTTGTCTTGTAACAATAGCCAGTCTAAGTAGGAAACTAAATGCTGGAGTCTCCAGACTGAGGGATGACTGTTTCTTCCCACAGAGGACCCAGGCCAGCAGCCCTGCTCTCAAAAGCCTCACACAGTGGGATTACAAGGTCGAAGGAGCTACTGAGGCCCTAGGCTGGCCTTCAATATTACAAGCTGCTACCCGTGAGCAAAAGTACATTTCTCAAGCTCATTAGACTAAAGTATAAGGTAAGAATGCCAATTTAATCATTTCAGAGAAATAAATCTGTCACCAAGACCCAGCACAGCCAACACACTCTGTCCCTACAGTGAAGCTGCAGGGAAAACCAAACCACACTCAGGGCCCTCTTCATCGAGATACCGAGAATAATGATGACATCAAGAGCAATGGATCAGAGCCACATGTGAAGTTCTTTTTCTACATGTAATAAACCAACCTAAAGATTAACTGTGAGAATGTATAGCTGCAGGGACCAAAATCATTTGTCAAGCCCAGGGAAAGCCAGCCCATGTTCAAAGTATTCCTGGATGGCATGGGCCAGTAACTTCAGTAGGTGTGAATACTGAACATTTCAAGGCTTGAGATGTGACCCAGTAAACAAAGCACTTGTCTCACAAGTGTCAAGACCTGAGTTCGGATCCCAAATAAAAGCTGGGCAGGGTGTCACTTGTCTGTAACCCAAGCAGAGACAAACGGACCCCACGGACTTCTTAGTCAGCCAAGCTAGCTGAAATGATAAGTCCCGGATTCAGTGGCAGACCCAGCCTCAAAAAAATAAGGTAGAGAGTGAAAGAGGCAAACACTTAGTGTCAACTTCTGGCATGCATACCTATACCACACACACCACACACACCACACACACCACACACACACACACACACACACACACACACACACACACACACACACGGGACAGGGGGAAGAGGGGTATGTGAATGTCAGCCAGCAAAGATTTACTATGCTACCTGGACCATAAGGGACAGTTCCTTTCACTAAGAACACAGCCCAGAGGTGGTTCAGCTTAATGCATCTCTATGGCCTTTGTGCTTGGGACATGCTTATCCATGGGCTAGAGCACTTGCAAGTCCCTCTACTGGGGTGCCTCTTTGTCCAGGAGGGTACTATGAACACATACACACATAACCTTCCAGGTATTCTACACAGACCAACAGCTTGTCTAACGGGGGCCTTACTTCTCATGGATGTGGTGTAAGCACACTGTGCATTACAGGCCCCACAGCTTCTGGTCTGCCATATGGGCATTCCACATCTGTTCTTGCCTGCACTAATAATGCTGTTGCATCTAAATATATAAAGAATAGATGTGTTTCCTTCCAGTCCAAGACACGGTGGGCTCTTACTATGGCCCTTTGACACATTAAATCTATGTGTAGAGATAGAGACTCAGAGTCACATGTCCTAAGTCCCAGCCCTGCACCTTGCCTCAGCTGTCTCTTGATGGTTCTCACCTCTGTGTCTAGCTAACTGTACTCTAATGCCCTTTCTAACTCTGGGGGCTCCCTGAATTCACTGAGTGATAGCTGTGAGTTGGAGGGGTCTTAGGGAAGATAATATAAGAGGAACTATTCTCAAGAATCTTTGGAGTTCAGATGCAGGCAGATCTCTGAGTTCGAGGCCAGCCTAGTCTACAAAGTGAATTCTGGGACAGCCAGAATTGTTACACAGAGAAACCCTGTCTTAGAAAAAAAGAAAAGAATCTTTGGGGTTCATGGCCATATTTTACTTTCTGATTTAGATGTAAATCTAATTCTAAGTCCTTGAATCTCACATCTTAATTTCAATTACATGAAAAGTAGAAATGACAATTGCCCAGGGCTGTGACTGTGTTGCCCTTTGGTCTCCTGAGTTTCCAAAGAGGTGACATCTGGCATCAGTACCCTGGGGAACTGCTGTAAATGAGGCCTTGATACCACCCTGACTTGTGGGTTCAAGGCTGTGGGTGGGACCTCCAATGTGTTCCCTCTGTCAGACTCAGGGCACAGAAAGCCAGGTAGATGGTTCTAGGTATTGACATTTTATCAAATATTATGACATTAAGAGAATGAGGAAAAGTAGATGAGGGAGAATTTAGTATTAACTTGACTCTTCAAAGTCAGGGCTATCATTATATGTCCCGGGCAATGGTTGGCTAAAATAGGATTTCCTGGGCTATCAGCTTGCTTTTAGTTAGCTAAAGGTTTTCTCACCCATCTGATCCTACACACTGGTAGTAAGATTCTAGAGAGATCAGCTAAGATTTTTGCAACGATTCACACTATTTTCTGACAAGTGTCTTTAAAACACATTGATCTGTTCTGTCTGATCCAATTGATCTAACAAACAAAAATAACTTCCTCGATACCGCTTTCAATATTTTTCCTCTCCAGGCGGAAGTCAGCTGTACTCTGATGTACATTATTTTATATAAAGGTCAAACTCCAAGTAAAGGCTGCAAGTTTTCTTTTCCCCGGTGTCTTTCTTGCATAATCAGTCAAGAGGAAGTGAAACAAAGGTTCTCAGAAAGAAAAAAAAAAAGCGAATGACATAAAAAGGTGTAATTTAATATCATGTTAACTCATTCTGCATGATACAAGGTACTGCTGCATCATGGCAAAGACACGGTGCAAAGTATTCCCAGATGATTTGGGGACCATTAATATGAGAATTCCATATTTCATAACATCAACAAACCAGATGAACCTCATCCACTTAGAGCGGAGAACAGTGAAAAGAACAAATGTCTTGTGAAGAGTGGAAATGAGAACAGCGTGTCTGAGGTTAAGCAGTGGAAATCAGCTGCGGATGTTGTGCATGAAGTAATTATTTCTGCAATGCCGTTTCTGCATTTAGTTTATAAGCATGTCAGGGTGTGCAATCCAGGCATATTTCAAGGAAAGAAATACCCATCTACATGATGTGTGGAGAAAGTGGCTGCATGCAAAGGAAGCTCCACAAGAGACTTATTGGAACTGAAACTTTGAGCAGAAAGCCCCACCGGCCAGAGTACACATGTGTAGGACGTACCTGTCAGTCACTTTGGCCCACTGCACGCTTTTATGAATCAAGCATCTTCTTTAACTATCTGATAACCCAAAGGGATTATAAGACAAAACTTTTGAAAAAAAAATGAAAGTAAGTTCCCATGAAATTTAACAAAGAGCAATAAATATGCCCTAATTATTATCTAGGCTGATTTGCCTCTTCTGGAAAATTTCCATGGAAGTTAATGATGTATTCGATGATGCATTAATGTTAAAGATTTAATGGGAAATTTTTATTTTTTTTTCTTTATATAACTTCCAAAACAATGAGTTAAGACAATGAAGAATCTTTAGATGTTTAATCACACTGAGAGACCATAATGGCCTTACAAAAGTAAAAAGCAAATATTCTAGAATTATTTAGCATTTGCAGATTAAGTCACAGTAACTCAGACAGATAAAGTGGACCTACCCACGTTATCTGGACCAAAGCCAGGTGTAGTTAAATTCAGAGCCTCACTGCTCAATTTAGAGTCCATTCTTAGTAAATAATGGATTTGAAGCCATTGGTAAATTCATGTTGTCTCCTTCAAAATGACATGAAGGATGGAGCAAATACAGAGGGAAAGTGGTGTTCCAGTTTCTTTCCCTGATACTGTGATAAAATGTCCTGATTTAAAAAAAAAAAAAAAAAAAAAAAAA